>VFFE01007738.1:29219-108974 GCA_008921705.1 Burhinus oedicnemus
ATGGAAAAAAATTGTGACTTGATATGAATACTTCATTATTGATAAAAGACAAAACAGGCAGAAAGATTTACAAAAAATGATGTTTTATTAAGCAAGGCTAGCCTGATTCTTGCAGCCTGACTCATCATTTGGGCATGATGAGGAGCAGCAGAGCTAAGCACACAATACTGGTTCACTGGGATCGCTAATGAGAAAGCAAGTACTCGGAGAGAAAAACAAGATCAAGCCAACAGGAGGGACAGTGTTCATGAGTCATATTAGCTCTTTGCTCCCCACAATTGTCTGCTGAATGAATTTCTGGTCTGCATAAATACAAGGAGAAACTATATAATGATGCTTGCGCTCCTAATCCCAAAGGTATTATTTGTCTCTTGAACTCTGAGTCTTTGTCATTTCTATTATATTACACTTATTCTGTTTTACAGGCAACTAGCTCCCTTTCAGTGAGCAAGGTTGGGTAATTAGCAGTACTGTCAAATTTATGTCTACCAGGGACTTTAATTACTGTAGAGGAGGCCTAGTTTCTTTAGCTGGCAACCAGGTCTGGGACACACTGTTGTGATCCAAGTCTTCTAGTACTTCATTGTCAGGTTCATAGTACAGAAAGGAAAATGCTCCTAAACTTGATATCTCAACAGATTTCTGTTGCATTGATTTCTGTTTCTTTTTTACAGTATCACGGTCCCTCTCAAACTGAATGAATGTGGTCAAAACATTCCATAACCTGTCTTTTTACCTGTTTTCTGAAAGGATGAGTCTACATTAGGTAGCTTCTACCAGGACCAAACAGATCTTTAGCCAGCTAATTGTGATCAGACCACTAGAAGACATACCAGAGACTAGGATGATTATGGCTTCCCCTTTCTCTCCTACTAGCATTATTCAGCAGCACTTGTGCCTGACAACCCCATTCACAGCTCGTCTGGCTCAGTCCCCCAATATGACATTCTTTCTTAATTAACTGATGACTGTTCACAATATGTTTTCTACTATTCTGGTCTCGTCTCTCGTTAACAGAAGGGGTTTTGATTGGCTTTTGATCCAAAGAAGCATGTTTTACTTTAGTCTGTTACATTTGCAAATAGGACCCATTGTTGGAAATAGTCTTGCAGAATATTAACTGTGTGGAAGATTGTATTTCACAGCAGTGGCCAAAGGCTCAGACACTGCCTGGCAATTACAGCTCTGCAGCACTCAGATGGAGGTAAACTGTTTTAAAGGTGATTAAGGATATGTATACATGATTGTGTTAACATGCTCCTGCTGATCAGCTGATCACTGATCCATAAATGAGTATGTACATGTTCATACTTGATCCAATGGCAAAGTAAATCCTATTATTTTAACATATACTAATTTTACTACATCAGATAGTTTAAAAAAATTTATGAAGTACCCAAAATTACATTCAGTCTTTCCCAAATACAAATATCCCAAAACAAAGCAATAACCCACTTCTTCTAAGTTACTACCCACAGCATGTTGACTAGTTCCTTCCCAGTTTAATTTAAAGATTTCCAACATCTAAGCTCATCACAGATAATAAATATTATAAGGAAAGTCTTTTGGATCATTCCCAGAAATGGATTAAAAGAGATGGTCGAATCTACAATTGAACCACACCGTTGAAGTACAGCAGACAGTGGTCTTCAAACTGCAGACCTTCAGGACTGGATAACATCTTTGTCACAGTGTTGGAGATCAAGAACGCAAAAGCTCCTATAACCATATTGAATTTGATGGCTACTGCTCTCCTGGTAATGGAGGTCTCCCCTTCTGACAAGTTTAAAGCTTTATAATGAGATAAATGCTTCTGGAAAATCTTCTGTGAGATGAAATTATAACCTACTGTTCCACCTGATTCACCTCCCCTGGCATTTTCCTAAGCAAACAAAAATGTAAGGTATTTTAGAGACCTTCAGGACATAGGATGATAAGCTGAACCAAATTTTGAGGAAAAAAAATGCACTTTTGATCAAAAACAACATTCACAGCACCTGTATTAGAAGCTAAGACATTGTGCATGCAATGTAGCTATTCTAAAGCACTGCAAGATGAACAGTGTTGAAATGTACACTATTTTTACTTCCAGCTCATTGAAGTCTTCCATTGTCATTAATGGAACTGAGTAAAATATTCCTAATTTATTGCCATTACCAGTAGACAATACAGCCTAAATATTTATTACCTACACAGCAACGTATGTAAAACCTGACATCCATTGCCTAACAACTTTCCAAATTCTAAGACAAATAAATGAGAGTCTACACTACTCAAAGTCTACATCAATGCAGATGGTACATTAGTATACAATTAAGACAAGATTTTGCTTCTAAAGATTAAACTTCACCATTCCTTCTCTTAACTGTGGCTCTGTTAAGTAGTAAAAATAGAAATGTATCAGGTGACAAGACTTGACTAATTTTCCCAGGAAAGATTATAAAACTAAGAAAGCTGTTTTTATTAAGGGAGAGGATCTGTGTTTTAGCTAGGTATCTCATTCAATTTGGACAGCTCTTCTGAAACTTTTAATTTACCTGTCCTTCCACTCTTAATAGCATTTTCTATTGCAAATGTGATAGAATTCTGTCAGTATTCTCCTCCTGTTTTCCTAAAGTTAGGGCATTGAACTCTTTTGAGAGGCCCATTGTCTTCTTTTTCCCCTAAAATGGAAAAAAAATTTCTCCTGATACAAAGACACTCTGAACATAAGGACTACTTTACCTATGATCAATAATATGTTAGAATATTTTGCTGCCAAGATGTGTAGCACATTTTCCTACTTCATTTCAGTATTTCAAAGACAGAGGGGAGCAAGCTTTCAGCTTGCAGATGGATAAGAACTCAGTTTTTAGCTCCTACCTTTCCCTAGTAGGGCTCTAGCTGGAACAGCTTTCATTTTCTGCTCCACCCTGTATTTTCCCTCAAAATTGGCTTTACAACCCTACTTTTAACAACTGTGTGGCATTAGTTACCAGCTGTCTCATGAGACATCTCACTTCCCATGTCTTCCCTTCTTCCTCATTCCCACTTGCATTCCTCATTCCCAGGCTCACAGCCCAAAGCATCTTGCTCCAGGTCAGAGTTATGCTTCCACAGTGTGTACAAAGGGCAGAGAGACCAGGGCAGAAGAAATCCTGCAGCATTCTCTGTATGCTGCAGAGTCTTGCTTAGCTTGTCGTACAGCACATATGTACAGAAAAGCCTAACTAGTGGAGGGGCTACTTTTGGCTTATGGTTAAAGGAACCACTGTTGATAGCTCTGCAGAAGTTTCCTTCTGTGGATCTCCACACCTCTGCCACATGTACAGTGTTTCCAGGAGGAAAAAACGGAAGCTTTGAGAAACTCAGAGAAAAAGACATAAACATTTCAAAATCCCATGTACTACAGTGTTCAGTTCCCGGCAGGGAAATGCTCCATTGGCATGAACATTTGTCATGTTTTGGGCTGAACTGGCCACTGAAACAACCGACAGATGCTCTCTGACCTCTATCCCTTCCGGGAGCGGAGGAAGAGAGAGAAAGAGATTTATGAGTTTAGAAGAAACTAAACTACTTTAATGAAATATTAATAAAATAATATAAAGAAAATAATGAAATATATACAATATATACAAAACAATATCAGGCTCCCAGGATGATGATCATGTCACCGGCAGACGCTGGGAAAGTCCCAGACTGAACTCAGTGACGTATGGGAACTGCATTACAGATCTGGATTCAGGAATACAGGGATTGAGATCAAAGACAAATGAACAGAGTCCTCCTTGGACACCAGCCATTAAAGAAAGAGTCCTGACCCTTTGATCCCTCAGCTTTATACTGAGCATGAGGCAGATGGGATGCAATACCCTGTTGGTCAGTTTTGGGTCACCTGTCCTGTCCGCTCCTCCCTGCAGGTGTGACGTCTCTACGCTTTCCTCTTCTGACCCTCCAACGGGGCAAATAACAAAGTTGTCTGGCCTTGGGTGTTATAGCAATGTGTAAGCAAGAGTCTCTCTGCATACTGTTCCTTGGCATAAGTTAAAAACAATCACATCTTATCACTCTGGGAGCAAACAGAGTCTGGGCAATACGTCATTAATTTCAGAGAGTCCAGTTATTTAGAAGAGGTTTAGCTGCAAAGTAAAAACACTGGCCAGAAAATTGGTTCTGTTTTACCTCAAACCAGGACAACATTACAGATGTTCAAGCATTTTGGTTTTGGTTTAACAGGCTATCTGAAATGCTTTTTTGTTGATCAAAATGTTTTATCTGAAAATTCAAATCTTTACAATTGTAAACAAATGTGAACATTTCTTCAAAAAGAGGTAATAGAATCTTTCTAACACTTTCATTCTCTTCATATAGTGCTACTGCACTCATGCTGCAGTCAACATATAGCTTTAGTCAACTGAAAATGGCTTACTTTTTGATATGTAATATATTATTGCCCAATTGCACTTTAATGACAAGTTAAGTGGAATCGTGAATGTAATGTTGATATTTATCCATGACAAACATGTTGAACCACACCGTCTTTCCACTTTGTGTTCAGTCAGGTCCCTCTGATGCAGCAACAAACTCATTCTCCCCAGTGGTTCATGAACTGCATACTGAATAATAAATAACACAAAATAATGACAAGGTCTCTACTCAGGAAATTATTTACAGAGATGCTGCAGATGCAGAGGTGGCAAGAAGTCAAACTGTGTGCATATACAGTTGGATTTTCCTGCACTGTCTTTGAAGTACTCCTTTGTGTAATCTCCTCCTTCTGAGTTCCTTGACAATAATATCCTTGCCTCGCCTCTGTTTTTTCCATACAGCTGAACATGCACTCACTCAAAAAGAAGGTTGCCATGAAGTGCTTCTGCTGATTTAGCCAAGTCTAACCATAGTGAACACAACCTGTGTAGCTCTGAGCTCTGGAGCTGTAGATATTTTGGTCTGAATTCACTTTACCAAATACCCACATGTTCAAAGAGACGCCTGGCCACAATATCCTGAGGATTGGTTCCTGTCTTCTGAGGTATTAGGTTTACCACTTCCTGTCTACCACCAGCCTACTTCTGGACTATGGTTAGCTGCAGAAGCTGCAAGGGAAAGAAGGACTGAGAGCAAGTAACAAATATTCTCTGCTGTACAAGCACAGGTTTCCCACCATAACTAACTTCCTTCTCCATCAGTAGCCCACAGTCCACAGGTGCTGGAGAGGCACTTGTCCACACTCTAGAGCTCATGTTGCTTGCTGCAGGCTCCACTTCAGGGCTCAGAGAATGAATTTTTGTGATAGTCAAGCCAATTGCACAGCCTACTTTTACTCTGTGCCCCTCCACCTTATTTTCCTGGTGCACTGGCACTCTGACTCCCCAGTAATTCAGTTCAGCTCGCTGAAACAGCCGCCTTTGGAAGTAGCAGAATTTTTTCCCCCTGGGTTAGTTCGCTGATGGTTTGAAAAGCTAACCCAGCTTTGAAAAGGCTGGACCCAGCTGGAGGGAAGCAGCAGGGATTTACAGCCAGATAGGTGAAGAAGGAGGAACACCACTGTCTCTGTGAAAGCAGCTAACAGGTAAGTTGGTGACAAGATGCCTTACCTTAAGGGCCTTCTCTTTCTCCTCTTGCAACTTTCATCTCTTTTGGAAGTAAGGGAGAGTTTATAATAACAGCTTCTTCCCCAGAATATTTTATCTTCATGTAAGAGTGACATAAAAAAACAATTTTTCTGGAAGAGATTGTTCACCTTGCTATCTGCATGTATTAAAATATTTTGTGTGTATCTAAGATACGAATGATCTTCTACTGCCCACTGGGAAAATATCACTTCTATGTGTCTTCTCTATGCTAGAATTTAAGCAGGAATAGACATTTCTCATCAAATGAATATATGTAATATTTTACCAACAACTGAATTCAATCCATGATTCAACCTAAAAAATCCATACCACTGTTTTTAGATTAATATTTGAAATTAATAATGGCCCCTCACAGAGCACATACCAAGAGGCAAAATTTCCAAAGCCCTCATGCATCTTGGAGAATGCATCACTTGCATTTTACTTAGAATGAAAACTTTGCTGCCTGGCCAAGTTGCTTGACGATTATTTTGTTAGACTCTTAACAGATTAAAATTGTTGGTGTTACTAATAATCTGTAATGTTCCTCTACTTTTATCTAAATATTGTTTAGGTTAATTATAGTTTATATTTCATAAATATGTTTCAAATTAATTTAAAATTATGATGAGCTTTATTAAGATTCAATAAAAAAATAAAACTCATTAATTAATAAATAGCCATGTTTATAGAATCAGAGTCATTCCCCATTTCCTGGATGGAGGGTACTTTTTGAACTTGGTACGGAATCAGTGGCAAAATACCTTTAATCTTTTATGTCAACTCTAGCTTCATAAATATGATACAGTTCCATGTAACTGATTAAGGAGTTGAATCACAGTAATGGACAAAACACTAATATTTCTCATTTTTTCCAGTTAGCAACAATTTCTTTTTTTCTGCTTAACAAGATCACATTTGGTTTCATTTCTGTTTTTCTGGTTTTCAGCCTTTTGTCTTTCTTAGAGGGGGTTTCTATAGCACAGACAAATGTCCAAAATGATCCCATACAGAGAATTCTCAAGCATAGGTTAAAAGAAATTGAAATGTACATTTCATTCCATGGAAAATGAAAATGTTAAAAAACATGCAAGAAGAATGAAATCACATTAGAAGAATTATTCTTTTGAAAGCAATGATTAAGAAATAGTGTTGGCATAGGTGAATGAATTAAATCAACTGCTTATTCTTCGTTCTAAGCAGGATCATAGCTTTACTTTCAGCTCTTATGAGAAAATATAACACTAACTGAACTTAATAATTGTCATGAATCTATCTTCGTGTTATTAAGATGTATATTGGAGAGATTATTAATTGCATGCATTACGTGGAAGATACTTGCTAGCTATTCTCTGTCAATGCTTTCATATTTTACTTACTATCAAACAAACTTTAGGTGATGGCTGAATTTAACATACTGAGAACACTACTGGGATGTGGAGAGACCTCCAAAAAATTGCACAGAAGGAAGTGCCAAAGTTTAAAGTTATATAGCAGTTTCCAAAGAGGTAGATCAACAAAGTGCTTGCCACTATTCCAAATATAAAGTACTGAATTAAATGCCTAAAAACAAAAGAGAAAAACACTGCCAGGCCCCCAGTTACTACCCATACCAACCACAACAAATTCTAATCATTGTAGTAGTACAAGTTTGCAGGAATTTTAAAGAGAGATGGAATATATTGGCTGGTTGTCTGGAACAGAAAGTGACTAAAAAGTTAAAACTTTTTTTTCTGGACATTGTCTTTTTGCTCATGAATCAGATTATTTGGTTGAAAAACGAAAAGTCAAGAAAGTGATAAATCTTGTATTCTTCTTCCAGTTCAGAAATAAAAATGAGATGGAGAGGATCTATTAATTCTAATCTTTGAAAGACTTGGTCATCTCCTGATTCAGTTAAACCATTAAGTACAGCCAGTATTTCTTCCATATGACAGAGCAATTTAAGCACCTGATATTTTTATTGCTTTTATTAAAGAAGTGAAGAAGGGTTTCTAATTCAATAGAAAGGAAATCTGGTTTGCATGTAAGTGGATCCTAATTTCCAATCAAATACAGCTTGCCACAACTTCCAAGATATATATTAGTGATTAAGCAATGAAGAAATATAATGTTTACATTTTTTCTTGTTGAAAACACTTAAAAAGCATTTATAAATACATGTAACTGTAAAAGTTCTTCAATTTAAAGAGGTTTTATCTTTTGGATGTCAAGGTTAATCTTCAAGCGCAAAGGTTAAATTTGACTGAAAGTCAGAATTCAAATGAGTTATATTGGGAATATCATTATACAGAACCCTCATTGAAATTTAAATATGCAAAAAAGGTTAAAAACAAATACATAATTTAAGTTTTCCTGATCATTGATTCAAATCAGTGAATCAATGATTTATGATCAGTGAATTAAATCGCTTAGATTAAATTTAATTAACAGGCATAGGGCAGACAAAGGCTGAAGTGTGCATTGTGATAACTGAGAACTTGGAAGTGAAACAAGCAGACTTTTCTCTGAGAATCCAAACATTGAACTGCTATTGTGTAAATATTAAACACAATCCTCACATTATCTTTGAATAAAAATATTGACTTTCCAAAGAAGTAATCAAATAAATTAAATAATTAAGAAACTATGCTTTCATTTCCAGTTGCAATGTTACGATAACAGTGTAAAAAGGCAAATTAATTATTCTTTTAAGTCATGGATAAGTTAAAATGTGCCATACAATCTTCTGAACTTCAATGTCAGTAGGTTATCAAATGCTCCAGTTTGTTGGAGATTAAACCAGTGACATCAACCATAGCCTTTTTCTAATTACACAAATAATGTAAGCAGTAAAGCCCTGGATTACACTTCTTCCTAAAAGTAAGCAATCTTCTGTTCTAATTCTGGCTTGCACTAAGCTTGAATCAAATTATATGCATGTTAGACATATCCAGGATAAACACACAATTTCAGAATCAAAAGAATTCCTCACAGTTGCATGTTCCGCTCTTTTTCAGAAAGACTCTATCTCAGGAATGTTTATTGCTACTAAGTAAAGCTAGATCAATTTTTAATTAATCATAAAACAGAAATAGGGTTTTTTTATTTATTACATGCAGAAGGGCTTTTTTTTCCTACTCAAACGTACTCAACCTTGAAGCAAAATTCCTAACCAGAGATGCCTTCCTGCGTCATGTGTTGACATGATGTAACAGAAAAGCATAACAATGAATTTTGACATGGGTTTTTGTCAGGGTCATGCTGAATTCTTAGCATCTTGGAAGGCCTTTGTCTTCCACGCCTATCTGAAAAATGCATATGTCAAAGATATATCCAGAGACAATGACTCAAAAAGAAACCATACCAAACCAAGGTTAAAACAACCCAGTGGTTACTATGGGTAGGGTGAGTAAATATTGAAAGAAACTGTCATGGGAAGTGGTGGACACTCCTGTTCTTACTATTGATAATTCGTGCCTGAATACATTGCTGGAAAACACATCTTACAAGTAACTGTTATTGGAGGGGTACTCGTGAATCTCTCTGCTTGTTTGCATAGAAAAAACAAAAAGGCATCGTAGTCCCTTCTTTCCTTGAAGCATATGTAGTAAAGAAATAGTGCTGAGTGTTACAGACATGATCCTGCCGCTGGTTCTGCCCCTTTAAGTCAAATAGTTTTCATTTATGTCACCATATTTGATAATGCGTTATGTGCATGTCTCTGTGCTTGGAAATTAAGTACTGGCTAATGATAATTTTGATGATGGTAAATATTAGCTTTAAATTTGGGAAATTAACATTTGATTATTAGATATTTAAAAGGAAATCAAGTCTTTCTAAAAGAAATGTTTACCTTGCATTAAAGAGGAGGCCTGCTGTTTTCATTTCTGTGCAAAGCTTAAGACATTTGGTTAAATACTCATTTCAGTCCAGAACAAAGACATCAAAGCTAAACCCACTCAGGAAGGAGATGGTACTAGGGTTTTTGTTCTGTATTCAGGCTTCATTTTCTGGAATCTTGACCTCTTAATACACATAAAATGAATCAGATCACTTTATTAACCTTCAAGGAAAGAATTGGCTTTGTAACATAGCACACATGGTTCAAAAAGCCCTTTAGAAGTTACATTTCTCACCTCAAAGTAAAAGCAACTATTACATAAATCTAGGGGCTGGGGGGGCGCAGGGGAATGGTGAGGAAAAAGGCAATAAATGTGCATACTTCTGGTTTTCCCATTTACCTCAAGTCATTTAGAAAGTCTGTCATTATCTGTCTTGTTCCCCATATTTTTCTCCTATGAAATTACAATAATCATAGGACCCATCTTCATAAAGTTCTTGCAAATCCATGCATAGGTATCGATATATAAAAGCTGAGCAACATCACTATTATCCCGCTCTTCAACTAATTCTTGAAAGGAACAAATGTTGAGCTATGTAAATCAAACAGCATTTAAGAAAAATTAAACGATCAATTCTTTTCTCATGTTTTCATCCCAAAATGTTGGAAGAGTTCCAAAACTCCACTGAATGGTCCCAAGGTGTCTGGCACAAAATACAGTATTACAAAGCACTTTGTCCTCTGTTCACCCATGAGAAAGTAACCCAAGTTTGTCACAAAAACAATTCCTTTGCAGTACTTTCTTTATGACTTGACTGTGAAGAGTTGAGGGCATTTCCCCAGTCAAAGGTTTTCAAGTTTGTTCATTTCAGCTTTCTCCGTGTTGTTTTCCTTTCCCGGGGGTAGTTGGCCCTAAAAGTGTCATTACTTGAAAGTGGACCTTTTGCCTGAGGGGAAGGTAGATCCTCCTGCCTGACATGAACATTGTGGGACACCAAAGGGACTTTTCTGGCTTAACATAACTCTGTGGAAGGTTGGTTGGAGGACTCTTAAAGCAAGAAGAAAAGGACTTCAACAGTGAAACAAGACAATCTAACACCACAACAACCATTTCACTACCAGAAATGATCCATCAGCCATATCTGTAATTTTTTTGTGATCGTAGAGGAAAATGCTTCTAAGTCCTTATAAAGCATTTAAATGTCATTGTGAATTAAGTGTTTCAGAGCAACAATTTACTGCCACACAATGTGCTAAGTTTGGAATGAGCGTACTGATCCCAGGCCAAACACAAACTCCTTAAAAGCAGCAAAGTCCAGCAGAGCTTCAGATCAGAGTTCAGAACTGCAAGGAGGCTTCTAGAATTGTATTTAACCATAGCGGGTAGCTTACTATAAAACATCACCATGCCTTAAATGTAATATATCTCTTTTAAATTCCAAAGTGTCAAGTACTTTCAGCAGAGGAATTCATGAGGCTTTGTTCCTTGTGGAGCTTGAAATGCTGTATTTCCCCCTGTCGTAGTAACTTCTCTCCTTGTGATGAGCTCCCTTCGCTCGTCACAGTGCCACGCATCTTCTCCCACAACCTCTCATTATCTGCGTCCTCCAAGCCCAGCGCTGAGGCTGGTTCCCAGCTTTGCTGTGCTGAATTGCTGCGCAGCATTCCTCTGGTGACTGGCCAGCAACAGGACCAACAGAGCAGGCAACTTGCGGGTTTTCTCCCGGGAAGAGTTTCTCTCATCCAGCTGCAATATGCACTAAATTTTAGTAACTTAATAACAAAAGGTCTGTTCATCTAAGAAATGTGATTAAGATTGGACAGTAGAGTAAAACTTTGCTCTCATGGAATGGAGATACACAGACACACGGACCGAGTGACTGCATAGCCCTTATTGCCTTAGAAAACCTTATCAAAATCCACACAAGAAAATCTGTATTCATCACCTTACACTTTCAAAGGGAAGCTGAACAAGGTTGGGTTTCCTGATTTGTTTTTGTCCATTTAAACTCTACTGTATGTGGAGGCATGGGCAAATAGGCAAAAATCACAAATACAAAAGAAGGTTGCTATTTTGTACAATATCTGACAAATGACTTTGTGCTGCTGATCCCACACACCAGATGGTACACTGCCATAACCAAAACTGGTGCTGACATAAATATTGTCCATAGTTGCAAATTTTAATTATTTTTGGATGCAAGACACATACACACATTCTTTTTCATCTAGGAGGCTTTGTCATACAACTTTGAAACAAGAAGTACTGCTAATCAAAATCAAAATATTACTCTAGATTTTCAAACATTCTTAGTTAGTTTGTATAATTGGAATAGGGATAAAACTAGCTTTGCCTTTTTTTTTTCTTTTTTTTTTTTTTTGCAACATGGGGTGATTTTTACTTTTAAAAAATCTTTGATAACTTGTTGTATTTTGTGATATGCTTGGATGGATGTGAGGATAAATTGTAAAGCTGATTTCCCTGAGAAACTTGAGTTGTGCCAAGTTAAATCCCCCAGCTGAGTGAAGCAGCTATTAGGAGCAGGAGGTGGCTCTTTTACCCAGTGGTGACATGCAGACCCAGGCTTAGCTGAACGAAAGCTTAGTTTCCAGTAAGATCTCCTCCCCATTAGATTAGAAACACATCAACTGGGGGACGGGAGGGAAGATAGAGGAAAAAGTACATTTCTGGCTGTGGTAAAAATGAGGGGAATACAGAAGAGAGCTCTGTAACTCCAGACAGATGCTGTAGGCTACCTGTACACTTCATTTTATACAAGTGACTGTCTTGCAGAAAATCGCTGCTAGAAATCTCACAAAAAGCTGCCATCCGCTGCCAATATTTACACTGAAATTAAGAATTTTAACTGATGTTACTAAGCAGCATTGAGTGATTCAGAGGTTACCTGCTCAGGAGAAAACTGGTCAGTCATATCTGCCCAGGAATGGGGATCTAAGTTTCTCAACTTGAGCAAGATGAAGAAGGACACAGGAACAGGTTGCTCAGAGAGGCTGGAACCAAGCAAGACCCTGAGAAACTCAATCTGACTTCAGAGTTGCCTCTGCTTTGAGCAGTGAGGTTGGACCAGATGACCTCCAGCAGTTCCTTCCTGTCTTAAGTATTCAATAATTCCTTGATTTCTTTATAAATGTGTTTCATCAGAGTTTCTGATTCACAGTAGTTGAGACACAATGTCAATCAGAAATAAGCTTACTTATGTTTACTTTGATTCATAGCTTTTTTTTTGTACATGTTTATGACAGTCACCAGTTACAGTATTGCCTACTACTTTTTCTGTTATGGTTTTCCTCTCACACCCACCTCTAAGCACTCCTCTTCTCTATGGTCACAGAAGGACCTCCCTTCTCCCAGCTGTTCTGGCCCCAAGCGTAATCACTATGAAAATGGAAGAGGTGGACTCCCAGTTCAGACATCAGGTTCAAGGCCAACACATACCCAGCAGCAGTTTTTCTCTCTTGCTCCATCCTCAACTGGGCATTCCCAGTGCAGGCAGAAACTTTAGGGAATTTGGTTGGTAAAAAGCTTTGTGCAAAATGTAGTTATTCGAAGGTTTATAACTTGTCTACTTCTTCATGAATTCCTGCAAAACAAGGAGGTGCTAGAGCATTTCCAAGAAAAACTCACCAGAAACGTTAACACAGGCAATACAGGTTGTTCACTTTTCCTTTTTTCTAGGCATTTTTCAGAAATGTCTGACATTTCCTAATCAAACATCAGCTGAGGCAGGTAGCCAGTGTGGAATATTTTCATTCCAACTGTGAAATTTTCACAAGGTTATAAGCAACCAAAACCAGGGACTTACAATATGGGAAGACCTCAGTGACCTCAACAAAATATGGTGTTACCATCCCTTTCAAAATTAATCCCTTGGTCTCTGCTTGAGAATTGATATGACAAGCTAATAATCTGGACCATAATTTTACATGAGAACATACTTGCTCTCTAACATCAAGCACCCACCAGTCATGTATTGTCAGTCCAAATCAAACTGAAAATCAAGTCTGGCTAAAATAAAATCTTGATATGACTTTGTCTAAATAAAAGCTGTGAATGGGAATGCGCATGTCTCACAAGGACTGCTTTGGCTCTGGTGATCTTAGCCCTTACAGGAGCTTTGCCAAACATACCATACATATTTTTGTCTAACATACCAAACTCTATTTCCTTCAGAAACAACCAAACTATTCCTCCACAGTTATGACAGGGTTCAGAAGAGTGAGAGAAACAGATGACCGCTGGAAACTCACCACCAGAGGCGAATAGGCAAGGTTTGAAAATACAGTGAGTACTGACTGTATCCTCGCATTTCCCCACCCAAAAGAACTGTAGAAATGCAAAGATGAAACCATCCTGCAGCTACTGACAGCACCAACCAAACTAAGGAATAAATAGCATAGATGACCCGATAGCTATTCATACATACAGTACCTGAGGACATGCTTTGATGTTTGGCTGGGTCCAAGCTATGGGTCACATCACAAAACTCATGACCAACAAAAGGATAAAAGAAAATACACTAGTACTGACTGTTCAAGATGAGAAAGATAGCAGTGGCCAAAGATGAAAAAGACAAAGTTGTTCCAATAAGAAAAAATAACAGACTCTCAAAATTTAGTTCTACAAGTTAGGAAAATTCCCCTCTGTATTTCAATTGCCAAAAAAGGAACTACTACTAAAAACAGACCCAAATTCTTACTTGAATCTTAATCTTACCATTGTCTCCACTCACACCGGCTTTTGTGACATCCTATTGAATACAAACATGAATACAGAAAACAGCACTAGCAAATCCAGAGAGAGGGGTATTAATTAATTTATGTGAAGCCAAGAATAACCAGAAAAGATGCCTGAATTGTCATCTCCTTGCAGCTTCTCCCAATGTGTATGATCATAATTATTGTAGCAATGCCAGAAAAACAGGGAGCTATATTTAAACTCCAAAGAAGGTATTTGGAGTTCAAAATGCTAATCATATTTACGTAGAAAGGGAAGGAAACCTCATAATAATAAACATAAGAATTTTATTGGCTTATTTGTGTTCATTAAAATCAGATGTTCTCTGTAGCCAAAAGAACAGGAGCTTACAGCACAAGAAAAGCAGACTTGGCTGGTTAGAGCACAGCAGTTATTTTACCTCACCATGTGTTGTTTTTCAAGCTTCTAACAGTCAGATGTCTGCCGGAAAAACACGGTCATCTGCAAGGGCACAGGGAGTTGATCAAATAATAAAGGTTTTGTCTGATAAAAACTGATCTAGTTCTAGGGGCAAAAGAGCAAAACTCCTTCCACAGGTTAAAATGGCATTTTATTTCCACCGCTTGGAATGTAGGCTGTTTAAAGTATTTTACTTAATAATACAAAAAAAAACCCCAACATTGCACTGAATTTTTTTTTAGTTTCCTTGAACACAGTAGTTCATACAACAATAAACTTACAAAAAAATCAGCTGAAGGCAGATCTGACATTCTTCTGACATCAAAATTTGCTGCTTTATAAATCTCTTCCCTCTGGTTATTTACGGACATGAATGATAGAGATGTGTGTGGCCTGGGCAAAAAAAATGGTAACTTAGATACCATCATGGTCTTAGGCAGCCTCAGATTTTGCATTTTAAATTTGCAGTAGATCTGAAAAGCCTTATAGCCAAAAACGTACTCCAAGAAAGCAAAAAATAAGATCAATTTGGAGAACAGTGATAATGATGGGATGAGTTTATCTGAATGAATAATGGATGGAGAGACATCCATTCTGCCCTGCATTTTTAAAGCTTTTTGAATTGAGCAGGTCAGAAGACTTTAAAGTGTCATTTACCAGAATTATCCAATACCTTTTTAACTTCATAAAATCTACCAACGTCACTCTGTTTAGGCTGTTATCAACTAGATCAGCCATAAATGAGGCTATACTGGCTGCTAAGTGAAAGTACCTGCTGAAATCAATTATACTATATGTACACAACCGTTAACACAGCTGACTACCATCCTCCACACTTAAAGGCACAACTGGCAGAGACAATGCACAGGATCTCCCACTTTTCCCTCTTCAGGGCCTGGGCACTCTCAGTCCTATGCTCAGCTGTTCTGTTTCTAACATGGCACCTGAAGGAAACAAGGCTTATGCAAACAGGCTGTCTGTCTCTGTAGCTGTCTGTTTTCCCAGGGACTTCAAGTTTCAGCCAAACTTACAGAGGAGTGGAAGTCTCAGACATAATGGTAGACCTACAAGCTTTGTAAAAATAATCACCTGGGTAAAGGAGAAGTAAGGAGTAAATGCTTTGACTGTGGGAAGAAGAACCCAGCAAGTGAACGTGAGCTTTTTAGCTTTATTAGGGACTCCATCTGGACAGGACAGCTAGCAGATGCTCCAGTCACATGAAAATCTTCAACTGCAGCTTGTAATGAAGTGCAAAAGACAAAGATAAAAAAAAGTTTTATTTTTTCAGGATTTGGAGTAACTAATTGCTTTTTCAGGACATTGAAATGAGAATAGACATGAACCAGGAGGCAGAGAGGCTCAGTATCTACCATATGCTCCTCCATGGTCCCAAACATTTCTGCTTTACTTCATGTTACCGCAGGTGGCAGCTACCGCTATGGCTTGTGGAAGCTTCCAGTTGCAGCTATTTTTTTGCACAAGATCAAAAGATGCTTCTCTGCTTTATTTGCTGGGTAACCACTTTTTGAAACATTCCTTTCCCCCACTTTAAAACTGGTCTCAAGTTCTAGACTTGTCAAGTTTTTTCCAGCTACATTTGAAGTTCAAAGGACAAGCTGTTTTGAAATATTATGATATTATTCTGAATATGTTAATTTTTTCTCGGTTCTCCATTTTCCAAAACCCAAGCACTAGGACACCATCAGCCATCCAGATACCACAAGTGTATTGGAAATTAATCCTTATTAGCAGAGACCATAACTTCAACTGAGTATATTGATAAGCTTATATAATACATTCTTGAAATTTACTCTTAATAAAAATGTGTTCATTTATATACAGGCATTAACCGTTATATTGAAACAGGGATACTGTCAAGTCCACAATTTGGTCTCATAACTCGTGCTAGATCGTATGCCTTGAAACATAGTCAAATAAAAAAAGACATAGCTATTTCAATGAGTCTTGCCTTTCATACCAATAACAGGGTTTAAAGGGGACTCTCAGGCATCCCTTATTATGAAACCCAGCCCAGAACAGACGCTGATACTGACTTTTACCTCACTACAAGACACAAGCCAGACTGAGATAGTAGGACAGGGAATTCCAGTTTCTGCAAACACAAACAAACTTCAGAGCAAACCACGCTGAACAGCATTGCAGTCCTTTCAGTCCTGAAATGCAAGGATCAGGAAGAAGAAGAGGAAGGTCCTCGTCAAAATGTGAAATGGGGCAGAGGCATGCTCAGTGTGAGAGGCCGCCCCAGCGCTCCCGCAGGCACTGCAAATGAGCAGGTAACACACGGTCATTATGGAGACACGTTGCTGCATTGGACCGTGCTGGTTTATGGCTGTAACAGAAAGAATGAGCTGCATATTGAACTCAACTCTGCATGTAAATGAAATTCTACCCTTACGGTAACCCTTGCTGATTTCAAGATGCATGATTATAAATAATGGGCAACGTGTCCTTTTATTACCAGCTCATATATTGCCAAAAGAAACAAGCAGGGAAGCTGCATTCATGTCCAGGATTATAGTGCCAGTTCCTGACAGTTTTTTTCCCCTATATCCTTTTGGGTTTTTTTTCCAAAAGTGACTAATGATAATGGATGGTTGTGCTTATTCCTGCTATTAGTTGAAGCAAAGTCAGAGCAGTTTCAGCCTGGATTAGTGTGGATCATAAAAGCCTTTGCAAACTAAGTGTTGTTCACCAAAGTAATATACAATTTTCTTTCGTTCCTACATAGTTTTCCTATGTTATTTAGCAACTGCTTGCTAAATGCCAGTAGTAAAATATCTGCTTTAAAAAGGACACTGGCTGGGGGGGAAGGCATCACAGTAACTGTTGGGAGCTTCAGTTTGTTGTTTTATAAAAGGTAAAAATATGACATTGGTTCACATCTCCCAAAGAGTATTTCTGGTGCCTTGCAGCCATAACACACTATCGTAAGGAGTTATACATCTGTAACCGCCTTTTGCAGGAATTTGTGTGCATAAAATTGTCTGTCCTTTGCCCCAGAGCAAACTCACAGCACTGCTGTGCCTTGTGTCTTCATATCAGCCTGGAGGTTCCTGCCGCACCATGCTCTGGGGTTCCATGCGCTGGTCACAGAATGAGGGCCCAAGTCTGGCACCTTTGAGTCGTATGAGGAGAAAGAGATGCAGAGGAAGGCTGCAGATGGGGACTGACCTGGTAGATAGGCTTTTTTATTACGTTTCGGGGTTTTTTGTCTTCTGTGCAATGCACCACCTATCCTACTCTTTCCCACTCTATGAGTCCAGGTATCAGGGACACTCAACTGACAGATCATGCTTAAGACTGACCATTCATGATCTGCCATATCCAGCATGTGGGGTCTAGGAGTGGGAGAGAAAATGTACGGAAGATCCATGAAAGTACGAGGGGGAGCAGAAGGTAAAAGCCAATTATATGAGTCACACACTCACTATGAAACACCTCACAGAACCTCCTCAGTCTCCTACCAATGCTGCAAATCCACCAAATGGGTTTGCACTATACCTCCTGAGAAGTATAGCCACTCCAGTGCAGAGAAGCCTATTGCTGTACGCTTGAACAATTAAAGTCAAGAGTGAGATCGCCCATCTTCCTTTTCCTTATGCCTGATATTGCAAATCTAGAGATTACTCACAAATACTTCATATATTGCCATAGGGTAGTATTCAAGTTTTAATAAAAAATCCACTTCCATGTTCTCTCTTTAGATGTTATTTTAGAGTTACTGCAGTAACTCACCACAGCCCATTATACCGCAAAATGAACCTGGTGTTCTAAAAAGCCTTCCTGCTTTTATTTTGGCTGTTTGAGAGACATATGGTCTCTCAAGAAATAAGTAATGCCTGACTGCATTCAAAATCACCTTTTGAAGTCCATCAGCAAAGTTTATTTGCATGAAGAACTGCATTTTAAAGGTTAGGTTACCTACCTGTTATCATAGAAAAGCTATCGAACTGCTTTAAAAGAGACTGCTTGAGGCCATGAGAAATTACTTTCCCAAATGTTCTTACTATTAAAGGCTAAATTCACTGAACCAATAACTTTCTGTTAATTTGTAACGTTTTCTCAAGTGCTGCCTTTGGAATAGAAAATGAAAATAAATTATCCTTCCGTGCTTAACAATGCCTTCCTTGCATATAAATGTGCTCCAAAGACTTGAAGACTGCTTAACAATGTCTCTGGGTGTATTTGAGCTCTGCAAACTCCAAGACTTAAGTACCCTAAAAATCAACAAGAAGACACAAGGCACTGACACTTACCTTGGTTGTTTCTAAACTTTTACATTTCAAGGGCCAATCTGGCTCAAAATAAGAATGCATGTCAGAATGCTCATTTACTTTTCACAACACATACGAAACACACCTGTGGATGGTGAATACCTCAGTTCAAGCTCTTTCAGTGTTTTAGAACTCACCCAGGACACAGACTGCATCTTCTGTAAGACAAACTTGATGGCACCAGCATACAGCAAGGAGACCCTTAAAGTAAATCAATTTGATTAACAGAGACACTTAGGATGTATCTGCTGGTCTTTTTCCCACCCTCAGTCTTATGAAATCCTTGAGATAGCAAAGACATCAGCGAGGACTGCAAGCAACAGCAAATCTGCCAATCTGAGGAACTGACATTTTGGGTACTAAAGAGGCATTTGCATGAAGAAAGGGCAAGAAGTCAGGGCTAAATCAATAAATATAAGTAGTAAAAAGCTTTTATCCTGAAGTATACTAAACCCTAATGAGAACCTCAACTTAACTTTAGCCACTCTGACTCCCTTTTCAACAGTACTTACCAGCTGGTGGTAATTCTGAGGACAGAATGGGGAAAGATGGCACTGGCGGACAGGTGATACTCCATGTCTCTTTGAACATTGCCTCCAAACCTGCAGATCTATAAAACTGAAAACAAGCAGCAACAGAATAGGTTTGAGTGACAGAGAGGAAGAAAAGGCAGTTCTGAATGTCGAAGGATGGGAACTGAGGAACTGCTTGCCCAGGTAGGGAATGAGCCCAATCCTCCCACATCCCACACATTGGGCTAAAGAATCAGTCTCTTATTTTCTTTATCCTTAGTCTAATGAATAGTATTCATTCCCATGTGGGAGTAAAAAAGGAGCTTTCCAGCAGAAAAGAAAAGAAGAAAAGAGGCTGAGCCCTTGGAGACTGAGCAGCCTGGTGAAGTGTCCTGGTAGAACAGAAGAGTTGGGCTTAGGGCCCAACTTCAAACTGCTCAGAAAACAGGGTTGAAAAGAGCAATTACAACTCTCAGGTGACAGTTCTGCTCATCATCTGACACATATCAACAGCTTTAAAACCCAAGCCTGCCACTGCCACCCCTGCCAGACCTGCCTTTTGTTCTCTTCATCCCCTGAGGCACTGCAGGATTTGACCCTCCAGTTCCCCCCGACAGCACAGCAGCCATGTTCTGCTTCAGGGCATGCCAAAAGCATTAGAGTCTTGACAGGACTGAGCATCTGTGCTTATATCTCACATCAAAGCCCAGACAGGATCCATGGACCCAGTGTTCTCTGTTAAGGGGCTTGGTCCACTAGATGTTGTCAAAATTGTTTGGTTTGGTCTTTATTCAAAATACAGTGTCAGCTACTGCTTTCTTCTATAACATAACCAGGGGACGAGGAGATACTCTTCCCCCCAGGTACTTGCAAACTGATGTTTAAGTCCTCAACTTGCTTCTCTGCCTCCCTCTGGGGGTTCAGAGTTCATGCACTTGGGACTGCAGCCCGCGTCTCCCAGCTCACTGAAGTACCCTAACCACCAGACTGGACTTACACTGAAAAATAATTAATTCAGGACCAAGAGAGAGGAATCACAAAAAGGAAGATGGCTCCCTAACCATTTTTGCTGTGTGCTACCTAATGGCTATAATGTATACAACCAGACCTTAAACTGGGGACTGGAAATCCTTCCTCCTCCATGAGCGCGATGGCAGAAAACCCATGCCCTTGCCAGAAGCAGAGTGTAAGAGGAGAGGTGGAGGATATTCCTTTCTTTCAGTACCCCTCTCCTAATTAGATCGTAGCCCAACAGTTACATTTCTTGCTCATGAAGAGACTGTAAACTCCCTGAAGTCAAGGTGAATAAGGATCCTGCTTTTGAAAAAAAAAAAAGTCCTTTAATGATCAATTTAATGGCATAACTGTAATAAAATTGCTGTTTTACTAAAAAAGAGCTCTTTTTGAAGATACTAGAGGCATTTCTGTATTTGTGAAGGCTTTCAAGAACACAAGAGAAATATTGTTATTAAAAGCCCTTCTCAAGCCTCACCAGCCTGGTGCCGCACAGGACATGAAAACAAGAACTGAAAAGCTTTCACTCTAATAGATAGTTTGGTACGGGGGCAGGGAAACACAGGCAGGATCCTGATGGTTTTGGAAGAAGGAGACAGCTATCAACAATTCTCTGCAATAAAGATCTCTACTGGTGATGCCAGGAACCTTACATTTGTACCGATTACGAAGAGAAAGGTTTCACGTCCTAATTAATGTACTGTCACCCTCACACAGCTTGTGTCCATGTATGATCAACAAAGATTTTGGATAGGTACTGTTTTCACATCGGTACTATTTGATAGAAGAAAGCTAATTACTGATTGCTCCCATCCAAATTAGATTTTAAAAAACAGTATTCCTTGTAATTTAGTATGTAACAAGAGACAAAAGCACCTTTAGGTTGTAAAATAGCACAATGAATTAGATTGCACCATGCTATGAGTAAACTTGTCAACATTCAGTGGGAACGAAGAATTGCAGGGCTTACAACCAGCTGTTTCCAGACTTACAAGAATCCTATGGTTCTGAACTCCTTTCAGACCGTTCGATGCATCCCTTGATCATGATTTCTCTGTAAAGTCTGCTTATTGGCAGATGGCCTCTATCTGTAAGCTGAGCAGCTCTTGTAAGGATCATCACAACTCCCATCAATTTCTTGAGCATCTGGGCCCTGAGATCTCCAACATAAAAAGCAAATCCCAGTCAGCATTAGTGAGAAAAATAAAATGGGAAAAGAAAATTCTTATTGCCTTAAGTATTAGACACTTTGCTGTGATTTGGGTCCTGCCTTCCCCAAAGTAATTATCAGTATGTCCAGATCTCATGGCTGGAATCTAAATAACTTGGCTACAAGCAGTACTGTCGCTTTGCACCTACCAGTGCAGGTCTGAACAAACTGCAACTAAAATTGTTAGTATTTTAAAAACAATTTGGTTTAAAGAAAGTGTGCAAAATGTTCACAAATGGACAGCTACTCCATATGCTACTACAGACAGAATGTTCATTCCATAAGTAGGTCTTTAAGAAGAATTCAGGCTCAACATTTTCAGTTTTGATAGCAGGGGAAGAAGACTAAAAAAGTTATTATCCTCTTCCTCGGATTGTATTGGCAATGTGATCACCTTAAAAGTCACCCAATATTTTGATACATCAAGGTAACTAGAAAAGTTTAATGGTTTAGTCTAAATGAAGACAACAAGCTTCTTTAAACAAATGAATATTCCAATGGAGGGTCTGAAACTAATCAATGTTGAATCAATAACCTGGAGATTAAAATTACTTCACTGGTATACCATCCAAATGCACAGAAATGCACAAATTGAACACAAAATAAGAATGATGAATAAAAAGCTGAATTTTTATGATAAGGTAGTGCTCAAAAAGTCTTTGAAATCAATATCAGTATCACCCACGGCTCACTGGGCTTCAATCTGTATCGAATCGCATCTTTAGCAGATACCTTATACCACTCTAAAGAATTTTAGTTTGCCTGGGGCATGGATTTTTAGGACAAGAAGGAACCCTTGAGCATTATATGTAGCCACGAACCCACGTATTAAAAGTCACTTTGCTATGTGCCCTTGGAAGAAAAGTATGATTTACAGCAGCTTTAATACACAAGCCCGTTTGCTGAGAATTATTCTATAAACTGTATGTCTGGATGACAATAAATCCACAATCTCTGCTATTTGCTAAACTAGCCCCTGTTCAGTTTCAGTCTCTAAATGTAGGGTACTCTAAATTATGGTGGAAATGTAGTGAGAAACTTCACGCGGGGGGGACGGGAGTATTGAAATCAGTGGGTAACAGAGGGAAGGGTGTCCTTAGGCTTTCAGCTGCAGCTTTGCCTCTTCTTGACCTGGTCGTGCTCCCCCACTTGCAGCAGCTCTCCCACAGATCCCATGGTCAAGACCAGCCGGGTACATGGCAATTAACTTTAGATAATCATCTGATAGACTCTTTTATTCTCATCAAAGCCCATTTTACTACAGAGCCTCCGTGGGTTTTGATCATTTAATTAACTGAAGGATTGTTTTCCGGAGCTGACACAACGCCGTTTAAATTTATCTGCCCCTTCTGAACACCCTGCGGTTCCATCTCCGCCAACGGGGAGTTTCGGTGCGTTTAACGGGGACGGCATCTGCCGCTGCGCCCCCCCGAAACCGCTGCCTCCCCGCTGGCGGCTGCAGAGCCGGCCCGCCCGTCCCCCAGCCGGGGCGCCGAGGAGCTGCCGGGCGGGCTCGGGGCTGGGCTTCGCACCGGAGGGGCTGAGCCCTGCCGGGCGGGGAAGCTTTGCCCTGGCTTGGCGGGGGCAGCGGCGCGGTGAGGAGCGGAGCGGGGCGGAGCAGCGGGCGCTCCCCCGCGCGGGGCCGCGGCTCCCCCGGGGAGGAGAGGGGCGGAGCGGGGGCAGGCGGTGCGCTCCTCCCCCGGGGCACCGACGGCCCCGTCCCGCTGCCGCGGAAGCCCCCGGGAGCCCGTCGGGGCGAAGCGGCGTTGGGTCCGGCGCTGCGCGGCGGGGGGGACCGGGAGGGCGGAGGCAGGAGGGGATAAAAACCCCGGCGCCGCGGTGACCGGGAGTCTCCTGCCTTCCCTCCTCACCGGTACCGGGCTCCGGGCCTCCGCTCCATCGCCGGGGGCAGCCGGCTTATCACCGCCTGCGCCCGCGGGGGAGCGCAGCGGAGCCGCTGCCGCGCTCTCGGCAGCCCCCAGTTTCCCCCGGAGCGGAGCGGAGCATGCGGGGCCGGGGCTGGCGACGGCGGCGGGGCCGGCATCGCGTTGCCCGGACATGAAGCGGCCGCCGGGAGCTCCAGGTAACGCTGCCCGGCGGGGTGGCGGAGCAGACATCCCCCCGGTAGCCGCGGTATGGCGGGCTGGCAGGGTCCGGAGGGGCAGGAGCCGGGGCTGAGAGGGGCCGCCGGAGCCGGGAGAGACCCGGTTCCTACCTCCGCCGCGGAATGGAGCGGCTGTGGCCGGGCCTGCCCGGGGAAGACGGTCAGAGACCCCTGCGGAGGGGTGGGTGAGCGAGGCGAGGGGACGGCGCGGTGCCTGGGGGTGCCCCCGGGTCCGGTACCGGCTTGGCCCGCCCCGCCGCCGGGCTCGCCAAAAGTTTGCCCTCCGCCGACCCCCGGTAGGGATCTGGGGGCTGCAGCGGGCAGTCCCCATCGGGAGGCGGCTAGGAGCCCCCCCCCCCCCCCAACCCCATCTTAAGCAAGGGAGTTTCTCTGAGAAAGCCCGTCAGAGAAGCTGTTGGAGGCGGTGAGGATCCTACGCTGGGCAACTAAACTTTCGTGAGATGTGGCATTGCTTGGAGACTGGTTACTGATGCTGTAACATGCACTGCTGCTTGTCACTGCATTTTGTTTTCTTAATTATTTGCTGATCTCCTTAGCAACTGAAGTCATTTGCAAGGTTTAAGCTAGGGTACAGCTTCATTTACAAAGTAACGTGGCAAAAAGGATGCGTTGTTGTTTCACTGATGCAGAGTTGCCTTGTACTCCCGCAAGAGGGGTGAGAGCTGCAGAGGGTTGACTTCATGTAGCTGGTGCTGCCGTAGACAGACTGCTGATGATTAGTCCAACTCCGGCTCTGTAGTACGTCACCCAGTTGCTCATCTGCCTCTCAGTTTTCTTTAAGCCAAGTGAGTTATCATGGGTACAAAAAAGATAAATAAATCTTTCTTCAGAGAAATTCAATCTTTAGTGAGGGACGAGTGGGAGAAGATAGTTTTAGCTGGCTAAGGTTACTAAAACAAATTAATCTCTAATTCAGCACTGTTGAGGTTTGGCCAGGTGCTGGCCAGGGAGACCACTCCATTTGCCAGACTGACCTCAGGATCAGCTTGCTGCTAAGGTGATATAAAGCCATTTTTTTCATCACTGTTGGGTCCTGCATCACGCACAGCTTAGCCCAGTTCAGGGATTTAGTCCAGTGTATCAAGACATCACCCAGAAGTAGCTCACCAACAGTCTCTGCTGTCCGATCCATCATGTCACTAAATCTCGTGGATTACGATGGTTGGATAATCCAGGTCTGCTCAGTCAGAAACGCTGAGCACAGCTGTCAGGCAGATTTGATGCAGAGAGTGCCTTTCCCACTCAGGAGTGATAAAAGCGGAGTAGAGACTGGAGTGAGGTGGCCACTATGGGGATATTTCCTCTGACAGCATCCCACGCACACACACAAGGAATGGAAGTTTATGCACACCTTCCTTATAAGTGTAACATTTTACAAGATTAATTATGTGGGATGCCAGTAGTCTGTTTGTAATTAATGGCTGTGTCATGTACTTAAGCAGGATTCATAAAGTTAGGATTAAAAGCATGAATAATTGTACTTGTATAATATTGTTGTTATAAATTAATAAAACCCCATTCTAACAGTCACTTTTTCTTCCAAGTTCATGAGGAAAGCTTTGTCAAATGCCATGCTAAAAAAAAAAAGGCTGTGAGGAAACATTATTAACACCTGAGCCATCACCGTTTCATTTCCTGTTTTATTATATTTAACTAATACAGCCCTGATTCATCTGATATGTAGACTGGTAAGAGGATGAGAGCAACTGTGTGGGCATTGGAAGTCAATGGGAAGGTGCAAAAGCGCGTGAGTGACTTGTGAACTGGTGAGACTGGGGGACAGAGGACTCGGAGGAGACAGTCACAGGAGATGGGGCACAAGGGAAAGAGCTAGGAGACGTAGAAATGATGTGGACCTTCCGGAGGGTGGACTGAGATCTGCAATATTTTCTGGTGTTTGAGGTCTCTAGAGGCTCAACAGTATTCCTGCAGCAGAACAGGGGGTTGTGTGCAAATACTTGCATTTTCACTGTGCAGAAGGTGCCAGCCAGATGTGGGACTATTTACATCACCTATGTACAGGAAGATGTTATTCCTACTGTAAAGCGTGTATCAACTCAGTTTGTTTAATGTTGAAAAGCATTTGCAAAAGCATTCAGGTGGCTTGTGATCTCCAGTCCCATTCACTCTTTAAATTAAGAGATGTGCTACGTAAGGATTTTTTAGCAAAGTCTCAAATGAACTGGGAGAGACAGCTTGGTATACAGGTTTCCCTGGAAGAAACAGCAATAAGCCTGAAGGTACTTACAGGGAAAGAGAAAGCTGGTGTAGAGATTATTAATATACCATTAGTGGCAGAGAAAGTCTAGAGAAAGTAGAAATGGGTGTTTAGGACATTAGCTGATCTTGCAGTGATAACTGATGGTGAGGATGTTTACAATTGCGCAGTGTTCCCCTTTTCCATAAACAGCTCTAGGTGCTCATTACTAAAAAAAAAAAACAAAAACAAAACCAAAACAAACAAACAAAAAAAACCCCCTACAAACACACGTATTAAAAAGATCAAAACCAAGACCCAAATCCTCAGCTTCTCTAGGAGTTGATCTGTTGTAGTCAATTGAGCTGTTCCTGACAACAGAGGATATTGTCTGTGATATCAGGATGTGTCCTGCATTTCTTCTCAAATAGTTAAGAAGCATGTGCACCATTACTGCACGGATGATTCATCTCGGAGTACTGTGTTTTTGGCAGTGAACTTAAAATATCACACTTTAACACCATAAAGAAATGATTTCTTTGAAAAGAATTCAAGTACAAAACTCCCAACCATGCCCTTCACTTTACTATAAATCAAAAAAAGCTATTTACCCAGCTCATTCAGAAATAATGGTGAAGTACTTAGCCAGAGTCTGTTGGCACGTTAGCCGATAGTATTTAATAGCAATATCTCTCTTGAGAAAATACGTAATATTGAAGTTTGTCAAATAGTACGTTTCTAAGACCTGAAGTAATGTTATTGGGATGAAACAAAATGCCACTTTTTAATATGAGGCTGATTGTGGGCTTTGTTCTCCCTTGCCACTTAACGCATACACACTACTAACCTGCATAAATGTTTATGCAGTCACTTTGGAGAAGTTCAAATGATCACATAGGTTATAAATATTTATATTGAGCATGCTTGGCTTTGCGGACCATCCTGTGTAATTTATGTAGAAGTTTCGGGGAACACAGGTTGACGGGTAAGCTGCAGCTCAACAGCCCTACTCTCCAAAAGAGAAAGAACCTGTTGGGAATGTTGGCGCTGCACTGTGAGTTGGGCATGGCAAGGAAGGTTTCTGCTTGTCAGGGTACTCTCAAAATAGCCTTGTGTGGCCCATGGTACATTTATGATGTCTGTAATTTGGATTTGCCTCGGCAGGCAAAGCAAGTTATCTGAAACAGTTCTCATTTGGCAATTTCGATAAGCTTTGGAAATGCACAACCCAGTTTTCAGCCCTTGCAGAGTGTTTTTGCTCCTTAGAACTCAAAGGTATTATGCTGATTTACACCAGCCACTGATCTGTCCTTGGGATTTGGCTGCAGACTAGCTCAGAGTATCGGGTGAGATAACTGTAGATATGGACAGCAACAAACCTGCAAGGCTATCTGGTGTATTAAACATAGCAATTCTTCCAAAATTGAGCATTGACCTAGTATGTCCCATTTGGAG
Source organism: Burhinus oedicnemus (assembly GCA_008921705.1). Lineage (NCBI taxonomy): Eukaryota > Metazoa > Chordata > Aves > Charadriiformes > Burhinidae > Burhinus > Burhinus oedicnemus. The sequence continues at coordinate 56,621 of VFFE01007738.1, forward strand.
TATCTCCAGGATCACAGTTACATTCAACGTAGCAGCTGATTTTTGAAAGCGCCATTCATCTTTTTGCAAATGCAGCTACATTAAAAGTTAGACCGCATAGGATGCAAAATCAGACATTCAAACATTAGTGGGAAAGGTAACCTACGGAACAGCGGTTTGTCTCCCATTTTGTGGATGCTTTATAATTCACTTGTCACACATGTGGTTTTACGGTATGCAGTTCTCAGATGCCTTGCTTCATGCAATATACTAACTAAACGAGCAGTTACTAAATTCCTTTTTCATCTGTCAGTGTGTTTCCACTGTGCCGTATGTGCTGCATGCCATACAAATCCACACAGAGGTACCGAATTATTTCCTCATGGTCATTTCTATAATGCTTTCATAGGTCTCATCCTCTAAAAGAATTTGTATCTATTAATTGTTGCCATAAAAGGCAGGCTAGCTAGCTAGCTAAACCAACTAAGTTAGGTGCTTAGGACTAGTTAAAAAAATAATTCCTCTGGGCTCCTAACCTCCCACTGAAAACCCCATGCAGTTAGATACTTCAGTAGGATCTAAAAGCCTAGAAAACTTTATGAATATTGACACTAAGCTTTTATTCCAATCAATTCATGCATTTTTAAAACATTCCTATAGTTAGGATCATGTTGCTATATCCCTTTTATAGACAGGGAAGTAAGGAGAAGCCTTTATAGTCAGAAGTGCCAGCTAGAGTCATAGCATTTTGACTCTCATCTCAGCGCTTCTTGAGATCAGTCCCTCCCAAACTTAATACACAGAGGTTCCTTATTTTCTGTGAGGTTGGTGACTGTAATACGTTCTTTGTTTTCTAACAGTCACTAGTTCACATAATTTGCCTGATGTCACAGGAATTCTGTGGCAGAGGCTAGGATATGCTCCACTTCTCAGGTATAGGCATTTACTTAGCTCTTCATGTAATCACCCTTTCTTTTTCCTGTTCTTCCTCAGATCCTGTGCATAGTGGGAGGAAAGGTTCTGGGGGAAAAATTAAGCAATTGTGTAACTAAGAACTGTACAGAAAATCTAAAATAGTTCAGAAAACCTTAATTCTGACACTTTAATTTTTGAGCAATTGACTTGGCAGTCTTGCCATTCTCTTAATATAGTTTTCTTGGGAATGCAAACATTTAAAGCCAATGTATGTATGCGTTCTTGTGAAAGGTGAATTCTCCCATCCTGCTGCCTTCATATTTCTTCTTTTAATGGGTCATTAGAAGGTTCAGCTCTTTAGATTCACAGCACATCCTCTACCACTTGACTTAAGAGCAGAAGATTTGTCAGCAGAAGACAGCAGCCTGCCAGATTGACAGAGGGTTAGAGAGGAGGGGAATAGGGAACTGAGGGATATATTTCACATGTATCAATTAATTGCATAGGTAATCTTAGATTCATAAGTAGCAGATGCATATTCTCCAGAGAAGTGTGTTCTAAGCTTCGTGTCCTGAAACTCTTGCCTCTCTTCTGCTTAACCCTCTTGCCCTTTACACCCTCCCCATCTGCTTTTCCAGTCTTCTGCGCCTCAGCTGGCTTCTGCACCCTCACTGCCTCCAAAGTACCTGCTCCTCAGTTGCTTCATTAGTAATGATGATGATGCTCCATTAGCATCCTCCTTTCCTGGTTTTGCCCTTCCTTCCCTATGCATCGCCTATCCTCCTTTTACCTCTCTCCCCATCTTTGCCTGCTTCTGTGCCCTGCTGTCCTTCACCCTGCAGGTCTTGATTTTAATGTTCTTATACTCAAGACTCCTCCTTTCTTCATCCATCTTGCCTCATCAGAGAATACAACTTCTCCTTTTATTCTGCTTCTTTCCATTTGAGGTTGCTGCTTTCTCCTCCTCCCCGCTGCCCACAGGCAATCTCCCAGCTCCTGGCCGCAGCCGCAATCAGCAGCGCAGAGCAGACATTGCGGGGTTTGTCCTGCTTGGATACTGTACCAACGGGTGGGTGAGATTGCAGAAATGAGTATGAGGTTAATATGTGGGAGCTGAATACCGCATTTGAGCTGCGAAGGGGTGGGGATAATCAATGCATATGGATTCACCTGGGAATTTACTGACAAACTCTCAACACGCATCCAGGGAGAGCAAGAGGGAACAGAAATGTTCATTACCCTGCTGTGTATGTGTTCATGTTGTTAGAAGATGGCAAGAAGCATGTCCCTTGGCACAAATCGCTACCCTGCCAAATGTTATGACCCTGCTTCAAACCATAGTGACGCTAAAATATTCTCAGAAAAAAGAATATTTGGTTGGGTTTGTTCTTACTATTTAAGTATGAGCAAAATATTTTTTTCCTTTACTAAGTTTTGAGAAATGGCTGAATCATTCTTACTGAAAGTTCCCAAAAACTTGTGCCTGAGGTAGGTACCAGGCATAGAAAATTTCCTCCTCAACAGTTATTTTGGCAAAGGTAGAAGTAGCAGAATGCAAAATATTCCAATTGGACATCTTGAATAACTTTAAAAATAGGCTGTTGCTACCTGAACTATCAGTTACTGAATTAAAAAAAAAGGAAGGGAAAAAAAAAATAAAGACATTCGTATGACATTTAAAGCTAAGTAGTCTGAGAAAATTCTCTGCTTGAAAATGTGTGACATTTTCTGATTGGGAAGAAACACATGTTGTAACTGCTCCCCTCTAGACAAGAAAATAGCATTTTTGGATAAGCATTTTTCTTTCCTGTACCAGGAGTTTTCTGTCTGAGCTGGTTTGAAAACAGGTAGGGGATGCCATTGCCCAGTCATGTCCCACAGAGGAACGTTTCTGATTTATTTTTTTTATGAACTGTCAGAAATTGCATTCCTTCATCCAAGACTGAAGAACAGCTGCATTGTTTTTGAAGAGAAAAAGTATCATATCTGTAGTGTGAATAGTTACACATGGGTGCAGAATTCCATGTTTACATAAAACCAGTGTTAAGCTAACATCACCTAAGAACAACTAGATTTTATAATTAACCATATGAAACATTAAGGATTAACTCCCTGTATGTTTTTCAAAAGGTATGCATAAGAAATCAGGCAGGGTATGAACTGTAAATGTTAATGTGCTGTACCTCTGTATCCCTCTTTTGACAGCGATTAGTGCAAAGCTAACTGCACGTATAATCTGTGGCAAGCAGCACTGGGAGACAGCTAAGAGACAGTGACAATGTCTTTAAACTGGCGGACAATTCCTACTCGACTTGGAGTTTTTAAAGTGAACTGCAAAGGACTGGCATGCCTCTTGGTCTTCACGGTGAGCGTTTGTGGCAGCGCCCCAGGGATGTGTCCAACAGCCTGCATCTGTGCCAGTGATATCGTAAGCTGCACCAATAAGAACCTCTCTCGGGTGCCAGGAAATCTTTATAAATGTATGAAAAGGCTGGATCTGAGTTATAACAGAATTGGGTTTTTGGAGCCTGAATGGATCCCAGTGCTGTTTGAGAAACTGAACACTTTAATAATCAATCATAATAGCATTAGCAGCATTATCACTGGAAGCTTTTCCACAACCCCAAATCTGAAGTACCTAGACTTGTCATCCAACAGCCTGAAGACGCTGGGCAGCCCTGTTTTTCAGGAGCTAAGGGCACTGGAGGTTCTCCTGCTGTACAACAATCAGATAACACAGATAGAGTCTTCAGCCTTCGGAGGATTGTACAAATTGCAGAAACTGTACTTAAGCTATAACTTGCTCTCGCATTTCCCGCTGGACTTGTACACTGGAAAACATAAACTGGCAGACCTTGTGTTGCTGGACGTTTCCTTCAATCACATCCAGTCGATGCCTGTTCAGCGCCTGAGTTCAGTGCCAGCCAAACATCTTAGTGGAATTTATCTTCATGGCAACCCATTTTATTGTGACTGTACGCTGTACTCCATGCTAATCTTCTGGTATCAAAGGCACTTCAGCTCGGTGGTGGACTTCAAAAACGAGTACACCTGTTTGTTGCGATCAGACCCAAGAGGTCACAATAAACTGCCTCTACTGCATGACAACTTTCTGAATTGCTCCGAAAGCACTGTCAACAGTTCTTTCCAAGCCTTTGGGTTTATTCACGATGCCCAGGTTGGTGACAGGCTGATTGTACACTGTGACAGCAGAATCAGCGATGCGGGCACGCACTTTGTTTGGGTTAGTCCAGACAATAGATTGCTGGAGCCAGACACGGAGACCGACAACTTTAAGGTGTTTCGTAACGGCAGCCTGGAGATAACAGATGCCCAGCTGGAGGACTCAGGACTGTATTCCTGCATCGCAATAAATAAGAAAAGACTGTTAAATGAAACCATAGAGGTTAGAATAAATGTTAGCAATTTCACGGTGAACAGGTCCCATGCTCATGAAGCATTTAATACAGCTTTTACCACCCTTGCTGCCTGTGTAGCCAGTATTGTTTTAGTACTGCTGTATCTCTATCTGACCCCCTGTCCGTGCCAATGTAAGGCGAAAAGGAGGAAGAGGAAGCTGAACCAAAGCGGTGCCCACTCGTCCATACTGAATTCCACACCGCCGCAAGAGCTGCCAGCTGACGAGAAGAAGGCTAGCACAGGTAAACGGGTGGTTTTCCTGGAACCCGTGCACGAACCAAAACACAGTCAGAATGGGAAAGTAAAACTGTTCCCTAATGACAATATCATTGCTGAGAGTATCTTAAAAACTACTCGAACAAAATCCGACTCCGATTCTGTCAACTCCGTGTTCTCAGATACACCTTTCATGCCGTCAACTTAGTTTGTTGCCTGTGTTTGTATCGTGCAGTTACGTTTCTGAATACCTCCTTTGCTTGTAGCAACCATCAGGAAAAACAAATAAAAAGAGAGAAAATGTTTTAAAAAAAACTATCTATTGTCAATCTTTGAACTGCGTCTCCTCTCTCTGTGAGTGCAGGGCCGTGTGACAGGGATGTCTCATTTGGGAAAAGCAAACAGCATGGCATTAGTGTAAATGCGTTCAATGCAAGCTTAGCCTTGGCTATTACTCTCTGGTCCATACACAGCTGTTTCTCATGCATATTTAGAGGCACTTTCAGTGTATACAGCTGACTCTTCAGAGGCAGAGGCTGACCCCTATAAAACACTCTCAGTCGTGCTGATAACTCGGCTCCTCTGCAGTGAGCACAGAAGCAAATGCAGACGGCTACTGAGAAAAATGCCCAGGCTTCCTGCAATCCCTTTCACAGGCTCATGAAATCTTTACAGTCAAATCACTAACGGGAAGAAAAGTCATGAGTTCTTTTGGACTGGTCACAACAAAAATATCAGATTTGCCACCAGGATGCCGAACAGCACCGGATAAACATTTATGACCTTCAACTGACAATGTGTTTGCCAACAATTGCTTGAAAACTTTAAGTGGGGGGCGTTGTACTCATTTTATTCAAAACCTAGTCATGGGATTGTTTGTGAGAAGTAAAGTGGTTGTATTTGTTTATAAATATTGACACATAATGAAAACAGGTAAAAGTTAACACGTTACCTTTGCAATTTCCTTAGTCAAGGGAGTGAAAGTTGTCAGTCATGAAGACTCAAACTAATCAGCAGTAACTCATTAAGCTGCGATAAGGGGATTGATTGTAATCAGTCGTCTTAACCTCTGCTGCTCACGGTACGCTTGACATCACATGTGGTGAACAAGCCTGCCTCTATCACCAGGCCTCCTGCTTCATCTTAGGGATGAGTGACTTCTCTTCAGACATAACCTCACAAAATAGGGTAAATATTTCTATTAATCCTTTCAGTGGCACATGGTTCCAGCAGTCTTACAAAGTATGCTTCCTAGAGATTTTTCTTAGAAGAGGAAATACAGTATTTGGACAAATTCATGAAAAATATAGGAGACTTTACACACTGTGAATTCAAAAAGCACAGCTTTTCTCTGGACTTGGCCCTTGTCTTGTATGTACTTCTTCCTCTCTTGCCCAAATGTATCATTGCCAAAGTTTATGAACCTGGTAAGACTGGCCTGGACTGATCATGCAACGTAGGTTGCATGAAGTGTTGTGTTATTGTAATGAGCATACTGTTCTATTTGCTATTTCTTTTTCTCTTATATTTGCTTTTGTTTTGTTTTGTTTTAAGCTTACTTGCACTGGAACTGGGCTGGACTTTGCCAATCTTCCTCACAAGAATTAGTACCAACTTCAAAGGAGTTTTGCAAGGAATTACGGGTTACCAAAGAAGAGTAATTGGAGCATATCTGTCCATTCTATCTGTGGGGAATATACTGAAAGGGTAAAGGATAAAGAAATCAGAATCAAAGGGCTACATGGTATGGCAACTGTGATTTATTTCTGAGAGGCTTACTGTAACAGCCACTTGCCATTTATTTTGAGAGGCATGTCATCATTCCAAAGCTTATATCTGGCTGAGCCAAAGCTATCAAAAATTGATTTGCTATGGAGAAATCCTGATGTAGCTAATTGTTTGAAAGCAAGCTATCTGGAAAACAGATTAGATCAGGAAACAGTGTTGCTGTGATTTGCACAAATTATGTGGAATTAGAAAACTGCAGGAGATTTTGATTTGGATGTTCAGGGAAACAGAAGATGGAAATCCTTTTTCTAGGCAGAGGATAATAAATATTAGGAGAGAAAGATGACATGGGGTTTGGGTCTTTTATTTGTACATTTATCTGTGTAAATTTAAAAATTACTTCTGGTATCAAGCAGGTTAGTGTCCTTTCATAAAGCTGTTTCCCTCTTTTGTCTGTATACATGCATTAAACCAAAATCCGCATGTTTACATATAAGATATGATGGAAAAACAGTGATTGTCCTTGTTAAAATCAGTGATATAGTTGGGTCATCTGTCAGTTAGGCAAAGGCTTGACACTGTCTCCTTCTTAAAGATTCTTTTATTGAAAAGATTCAACTAAGCCGCGTGATCTGCTGCTGTGCCATGCCCGTGGTGGGTGGGTGTCCTCCGTGTTGTGCAAGGAGACGATCCATGACCTGGGGCCAAAGGGCTGAAATGGTGGTGAGGCAGAGTGGGGAACGGAGAGGCAAAAACTCCTGAGGAAAGCTGTACAGATCAGTTACAGCTCTGGGCAGATATTATGCTCTGTTGTCCTACATGAGGTTAATTGACCCAGATTTCGGTGTTTACACAAGAGCGCTGACGATCAGTTCCAAAATGGGCTGAAGAAGAGAACAGGCTGTTGTCGGTGCGGCTGGGAAGCAGATGTACACATCTCCTTAGCAGCTACGGCTGAGCAGGTGCACCCCGTTGGCAGTGCAAGCCAGGGACACCGTGTAATCAGACTGACCGTGCATTTTAAAACTGCATAGTAGTCCTAAATAAAAAATGTAGAGATCCCGCAGCTTGCCTTACGCAGGGCTGCTGTCCTGCAGCAAGAGTGTGGGGATTTGTGGGATCAGAGTAATCCTGCCAGATGGCTAGAGAAACTGAGCGTTGTTCTAAACAGTAGATATTTACTGTGATTATTAACTGGCTGTATTCTACTGACTGCTTCAAAATGCTCATGGTTGTAACTGTGATTAGGAACAAGGTGGTAAAACTGAAGCTTTGGAAGGAGCTGTTGGCTTGTTTGCTGCTTCTTTACGCTATCACGATCTCGTGAGTTCAGTAGGTGCAGTTTTAATAAAGATTTTTAAAGTCTTTATTGAATATTTACCATAAGTACCAACACCAGAAATCTACAATCCCAGTCCTCTCCTTGGAAGGCTGTAGAAAGCCAATGCAGCTGTTCCTCTCTTGCCACCGCAACACAAGTCCCCTGAGGGCTGTGAGCGGGGAGCTGGCACTGCCATCCAGCTCCACAGCCACCCAGCGCCCTGGGTGGTCGCACGGGCGGGAGAGGCTGCCCAGGCGCCACACCAGCACCTCCAGTGCAGTCCACCCTCCCAGTCAGCCTTCGTCAGCAGGCCTGTCCTACCACCGTGTCATCCCCATTACTCTGTGTCCTGACTTTCACGTTACTGTTTCCAGCAACTACCGAAGAGCTGAATGACATTTTTAACACAGAGTAGCTTAGTTCTGCAAGGTGTTGAATGCTCTGGCACCAGTCCAGCCATGCTCTTAAAATGGGTTTGCAGTAAGGCAGAGGTACCAACCCACAGGCAACAAGTCTCTGGTTGGGCATGGGGTCACGCACTGCCTCTGCAAGATGCCTGGAATGAGATATTCCCCATACAGCTCAGATAACCCCGGGTGAGTTTTGGTCTCCCTCGTCTTCTTTCCAGTGCCTAAGGCTCTGCCACACAAGGTCATAGACAGGACTCTGAGCTGTAGCTGAACACTGTGTCTTTTTGTGGTCCTTCTTTGAACGTAGGTCCTCCACCACTTTAATGGTGGTGAACAGATTTCTCGTACTCAAGGGCCTGTTGTGTCAGTTCAGCTGTCTCACAGATCAAAAATAAGGGTAATGGCCATAGACAGCTCTGGGAGGTCACGTCCTTGCCTCTGCATGTTTCCAGTACTGCACATGCCTGTAAGGCATAAGCTTTTATGGAATGCATTAGAAACCAGTCCTGTGAGGCCAGCATGAAACCTCTCAGGCCAGCCCTAAGCAACAGTAACCACACAACTGTGTTGTCCCGTATTACCCACCTGTAGTGGCAGGTGAGAGGAAAGGCTGCTAGTCATGTCTCCTGACCTTGATAAGGTTAAGTATCTGACTGCGGCCACCTCACTCACAATGAACACATTCAATGGCTGAGTCCCCCTCAAACAGGCTGAGCAGCTGCCAACCGAGCTGGAAGCTGGGGGTGAACCAAACCAGCTCTTAATCTACTGTTGGTTGTGACCGCCAGCGCCATGTCCTTTTAGCCCTGATGTTCACCCTCCACTTCTTAGGCAAACAGCGCTCCGGGTTAGTAATATGTCTCTCTCCTTAGCATTGCTTCTTCAAAAAGTCAGATTTCTGAGGACTGCTAATGACAGTGTCAAAGGACTAACAGATTATATAGCTCGTTATTCCAAACAGGCAAAACCCTAGGGTCAAGCTGTGATTAAACCACACACTTTAATTTAGGATAGCACAAGATTATTTCTTCCTGCTGGAGTAAGTCAACCTCCTTCAGAGCGCTTTTATACCTCAACTGCAGCATATTCCTAATAACCTCTCACGTTTCTGAATTGGGTGAGAATTAACCAGCCTCTGTTGTCTAAAGCATGCTATCGTGGCCATGTCTAAAGTAATGTAGAATTGGCGGTGCCCTGTGGACTACAGCCACTGGCCATCCCACCCAGCACACGCTTCTGCTCTCTTCATCAAGTCTGAGCCATCTCCATTTGGCCATGGCAGGTGCAGGGACCATTTCCAGCCTCTTCCTTCGTCGTTCTCTGTGTCGACTGGCTTCCTGAAGACAGTTTATGGACGTGCTGTAAAGTTGCTGGAAGGGATCATTTTAATTGATAAATTGAAACAGCTACTTCCAAATGGCTCCTAAATTATGAGAACTGGCATTGGTAAGTAGTAGCTTTTGAGAAGACGGGACACACGTTTCATTTACAGATTGAGCCATTTAGATTTTACTGACTTTCTTTTTGCTCTTTCTGGTAAACAATACTTGAATCATTATATATAGAGAGAAAGAAAGTGCATATTTAAGGAATTTTTCCTGTGTTTCTTTTATGTCTTTCCATTTGTGCAGCAGGGCTCAGATGTGGATAAGAGTAGAAATTTGAGGATGAGGGAGATAAGGGCAAGAAATAATTTTGGCCGAAGTTCACTTCATATTTTTAAAAAAGGTTAACATCTGAGCTCTTGCCTTCAGTGGGTATGTGATAAAAACTAAAAAATGAAACACTTTATACATTTACCTAGATATGGAATTCATGGGTATTTTGGAGAGTCTGGGTGTTAACAGAGTCCTGACAGTAATACAGGTATGAAAGTGATCCATACAAAATCAAAGTGTAAGAGTATTAGTATTTTTTTTTGAAGAAGGGATATCCCAAACTTGCTGAAGAGGTTGTGCCATAAGTAAAAGGATCGTGCCTCTCTACCTTACTTAACAGAAAGCTCTAATTTTAATATTAAATAACTGAACAGATACAGTGGAGAAAATATTTTTCTTCTGAAGTACTAGTTTATGCTCTCATTATGTTAGGTGGATTTTTTTCCTTATATAAATCTATTTTCCTTTCCTTTGCAAAATAACTTAATTAACTGGAATAATATCTTCTCATTTACTTCTCCTAATGAAGTTTACATTTGGTAGGGGAGGAGAGGAGGGTCTAGACTGATACAATCAGTTTGATGACACCTAGATATCAGGAAAAGTTAGTTGTGGATTTGAGTGTTTTCTTTGATCAAACATAGAATCATAGAATCATTTAGGTTGGAAAAGACCTTTAAGATTATTGAGTCCAACCATATCCAACCGAAACCAACATGAGATTATCCAGACATAGACCTGTAGGTTGTTTTCATTTGACTGAAATTTCTCATCTCATTTGACTAATTTAAAATGACATATTTTAAGCCTTTTATTTTTTTAAAGGAGAAAGACTATTCATGCAACTTCTTGTATCCACTTAACTAAATTGATTTAGAAACCACCACTAATGTGAAACAACTCTGTTAGCATAAAGCAACTCTGGTATACAGAGAGGCTGTCCAGTCTGTATGAATATTTCTGATGACAGTCCAGGATCAACTGGAAGTATTTCTTTGGCAAGCTGAAGCCAAATTGCATCGTGCAGACCTTTCCTAGACAAGCGGGAAGATGTTTTCTTCAATCAGATTAGTTCAATCACCAAACTCAATTGAAATCCCCATTTAGCCCTTAGCACAAATCACCTTTTGAATTCAGTGACTTTATTTGCACTTTTGAACTGTGCATGGAGCATCACAGGCTGCTACAGCATATACCCCTGATAGAGACGTCAGGAGAAGAGAAGTGCGGTGGGGAGGGAGTGAACATGTTTGCTCGAGAGCTGCCTAATACGGTACACTGCCAATTTCTCTCCTCAAGGGTTGATGGCCCTAAAGCCAAAATGCTCACCAAGACCAAATAAACCTTAGACACCCTCTCCAGAAGGGGGTGGAGGCTCTGATATCTGCTGCTTCTGCAGAGCACAGAGCCTCAGCAAGTGCAGACGCTGCCCTTTGCATAAGACAAAATGTCCTTTCACAGAAACGAAAGGTTTTCTAGCACTTTCCCTGGTAGCTGAGGTGCTGTTGGCAGTAACATACCACAAAATAAATTAACTCAGATAAGCACTGCTGTTGCCTGGAGCAGCTCAATTAGCCTTTTGCACTTGGAGCAGAGGGTTTTATAGCACCAGACAGAGCCTCAAACCAGGCTACATCTGACTTTGGTCCTCTTTGCTCTTTTTACCTGGCACCAGAATCACTGAAAACCACTGGTTTTGTTATAGTTTTTACCTGGGTATTTAGAACAAACAAAATCTTGAGCCTTCCTCCAGGCAGTCCGCTGTTATCTAAACGTTGGTAGAAGGGAAACAAAGCTTTTCTCCTCGGTTTTAGTGCCAGAACAGATTCTTTCTGATTTAAGCCATAGAGGGAACAGCATTAGTATGGTGTTACTATTCTACTAACATGCTCAGGTGTGTCAGTCAAGGCTGGATCCTGCTGAAGGAGATGTTTTGCAAAAAAGCAGAGGGTATACTTGCTTGTCTGACCTTATTTTTTAAAAAGAAATTAATATGCTTGAGCTACTGCCTGAAATAATTTCAACCCCTATTTTTTAAACTAATATTCATGAGGGCAAGTGAATGACATTTGTAATTGCAATCCAATCAGTAATTTTGTAATTTTGAGATGAGAGAACTTTCCCTTGATTTTATCTGCTCTCCTTCCCTTTTTGTCCATATACTAAAAAGATAGTTGGTCTGTTTTTCAATGCATGTGTCTCCCCTCCCCTGTTTATTTTCAAGCACAGATAATCACTGCATACAATTTGAGCAAAATGATCATGTTGCAATGAAAGGCCTCTATGATCCATATGTTCTGTAGAGATAAGCCGATTTGTTGAATATGCTGTCCTGTATATCATTTCACATTTTAAAAATATATTTAGACATGCTGCTATTATTCTTGCTACATTTGTGGTATATAATTTTCTTAAAAATTCCTTTCCATTACAGAAAGAAAAAAATACAGTAAAATGTCAGAAATCACTACATTTACTAAAAACAGTCATTTTTGTCCTTTAACGCTGTAATGTTTTTGTCTTTTAGCAGTCCCACCTATTAATTCACACCTAATGCAGTCAGTCTGGCTTTCAACAGCACCTGCTTCATATCAGTTGTGAAAACAGGCTTCTTCCCTTCACCTAATAAGGCAAACACTTCTTTTCTGATTAACAATACTTTACCCCACATCCACAAGGTGTGTCACAAAATTTGATCATAGGCGGAGTCTCTGGTTTAAGAAATGTTACAGGTATGTAGAAGCTACATTCTAGTCATTTATTCCCCAAGAACTTTATTATAGGGTTGGCATTGTGGCTGTTGGCATTATCAATTTGTATTAAAGAAAATGAATTCTCATTGGTGCTCCACCTGCAAAATGGCAGTTGCAAAGTGCAGTTGGCTGTATTCAGACTGCTTGTGATGAATTCCCAACTCAATCATGTGCGTGTCATCTCGTCTAAGTGCCTGAGAGTGATAAGAATGCACATGGCCAGCTCTCCAGCATGGCCAGACCCCGCTCCTTTTATACTCAGCAGGGAGAAATTGTTGGAAAGCACGCCAGAAGAATCTACGTGCTGTGTACTTGGCACATTCATGGTGATTTATAATTGCTTCACAATAAAGAAATGCAATAGAAGGAAGTTTTAAAATTCTCATCATCACGATGCTTAAAAAGGTTATAAAGCTACCCTGTCATTACTGTGCCATTTTCATATTCTTCAACAGTGTACGTAAATCTCTCCCTCTCCAGTATATACAAGAGTATCAAATTAGGCCTATACAAACTACCACGCTCTCTGGAAATAACTCAGAGTTATGGGTATATTTCCTGTAGCACTCCTACAGGTCTTGCTCAGTAAGGCATAACTTGCAAAATTTATGTTCACCTTCTACAAAGAATCACGGACTACGCTAGTTTTCATTATCAGTGCAGGTATGTCCCCTGCTGTATTATGCAGGGTGCATTTCACGGTGATGCCATGTGTGAGGGGGCCCTTTTTCTTGTCAAAATGGTGTTCAAAAGGCAGAGCGAGGTCTGGGGCTCAGAAGCGATGCTGTTTTCTTGCCACCCAGAAGTGATGAGCTTCTGTCATGGAGAGCACAGGCTGCTCCCTGCATTGGCCATGCAATTTGTTAAAAATAGAAATGTTGTAGTGGGAAATTTTTGCCAGAGGAAAGATAGTACCCTTTGAGTTACAAGTGAGAAAATAGCATACAGGAGTCAAAACTGAAAACAAAAGCAGTACCTGAACCTTGGTAGGGACCCAGGCTTTTGGAAATATATTAAACCTTAATACTGTCTTAATAATTTCCTCCTGTGTAGAGACCTGAAAGATTATTTGTTGTCTCAGTAATGCGGGTTCAGATCGTTCATCCCAGAAATGAGAAGACCTTACCACGGACAGAAAAGAAGTACTTTCTGGTTTTTGACTTTAATTGTCATCATGTCATGAGTTCAGGCAACTTTGTTCACAGTACGTAAACGATGATAATATCAATCCGTGATCTCCCTAACAGGCAGTGGATAATTGCACTGATTTGTAGGGGTGGCACAGGACTAGTGACCTGGATATTTCCTTAAGTTTTTGTGCTTTTGAGTATATTTCTTACTATCTCCAAGCCATCACTTGCAAAAATAAGTAACTTTCAGGAGAGATGCTAGTATTTTGTCATTGATGTAGAAATGTTTAGGATTTTTATTTTTCCTCTACAAAAAATCAAGTAACTAACTTAATTGTGCCCTAAAACCAGAACGTAACATTTCTTCTTTAAAGATGTACTCACTAAAGGGGGTAACATTGCAACAGGGTGTATGTGCCGCTGTCAGCTTTGCCAATTAATATTGCACCCTTGTAGTGGGAGGAGAAGAACTGCCAAGGTCACATGGGGAAATGTGTGTACATCCATAGAGACTAAATATAAAACTGTGAGGATGGCTCTATGTGGTTCTCCAAACAGCCAGTGAGGGAATGCATGTTCTCACGGAGGCCAGAAGATCGCTCTTATGGCTGCTGACTGCGCCCAGACAGACCAACTGCAGCTGTCACCAGAATGGTTGAATGCCACAAATTTCAGGTCTTCCAATACACTGATAGAGAGCAAAGTAGGATAAGCCTTATCTTTCTGATAAGGAATAGTTTTCTTTCCCAAAGCTTGTGAGAGGAATTTGACCAGACTTGTAAGACTTGTAAAAGGACTTTCATGTATATGTAGGAAGCCCTAAGCTACAATTTATGATTATTCATAACCACTGTGGAAATACTGTGTAGTGGTATTTTGGTAATGCCTCCTTTAAAATCTGACTCTGAGCATCTTTGTGGAGCTTGATTCATCAACAGCTGCAAAACATTTTGGTTCTTGTGACAGCAAGTATTATAGTAGCCCATATTACATTAGGACCTTTCCACACCATAGATGCTTTTTGAATGTCTTTCTGTAGCACAGTAGGTATGCATTGTACTTCAAGGAGAAAATACTTTCACAGGTAGGTACATATCAATATCCAATGTCTGTATTTTCAAATATACAATGACATTACTTGCTATGATCATAACATTTTGTCGTGGTCTGGGCCGGGTTGGCCCAATCACACGGGATGACAGATGCTCGCTCTCTCCTGCTCCACTTCAAAGGGAGGCAGGAGAGAGAGAAAAAGAGAGTTTAGAAGGAACTAAACTACTTTAATGAAATATTAATAATAAAATAATAAAAAGAAAATTATGAAATATATACAAAACTATATCAAGCTCCCAGGATGACAATCGCGTCACCAACAGACACTGGGAAAGTCCCAGACTGGAATCAGTGACAGATGGGAACTGGATTCTGGATCTGGATTCAGGATCGGGATCAAAGGCAGACGAACAGACAAAGTTCTCCTCGGATGCCAGCCACTGAAGAAGAAAAGCTGACCCTTTGGTCCCTCAGCTTTTATACTGAGCATGAGGCAGATGAGATGGAATACGTGTTGGTCAGTTTTGGGTCACCTGTCCTGTCCACTCCTCCCCGCAGGTGTGACCCCTCTACGCTTTTCTGCTTCCCACCCTCCAACGGGGCAAGTAACACAGTTGTCTGGCCTTGGGTGTTATAGCAGTAAGTATAAGCAAGAGTCTCTCTGCATACCGTTCCTTGGCATCAACTATAAACATGGGTCTGATCACTCTGAGAGTGAACAGTTTCTGCACAACATGCTGTTAATTTCAACAGTTAGAAGAGGCCTAGCTAAAAAGTAAAGTTACTGAGCAGAATTGGACCTGTTTTACCTCAAACCAGGACACATTTTCACACAAGTACTCCCAGACTGTAGTCTACTGCCATTTGCTTAGGTTGCAGAGAAATATCTTCCTCCAGAGGATGGTTTAGAGCTTCAGAAAGCCTTTCTGTCTGCACTGACCACACAGGAAAAAGAGGGAGACTAATGTCATTGAACACACATTAGCCTGTGGGAATGCTGCCATAATGGACCATTTGAGTCTAACTCTCCTTTCAAAAGGCCATGCTCTCAGCAGCGGCAAGTGTTTTCCTGTAACATCCACACTGAAAGACTCTGCAAAAACTGACATACAAAGCCAATCCTTGAAGTCAAGCTGCATCGTGTAGTAGCCAGAAAGGAGCCTCACTGATCAGTGAAGATTCGATGCCAGGTGACCTTTCCAGCCTGCCAGAAATGCTGATTTTGGCTGTAAGGATTCAAAGCCTCTCGTTGCTGAGAAAGAGTTGTCATCACTTACTGCTCCATGGAGCAGCCCTGGCATATTACTGACATTAATCTGCTGACACAACTCGAGTTCAGGCTTTGCTTTCTGCCATCTCTACTTCCTTCTGTGAATAATAGCAGAATCTGGAACGTTTTGTGGTTTTGTTTTTTACATCTTGTTTTTATTTGGTTTCTACATGAATTCATGAACATAAGCCAGACTTAACTGCACTGCCCCTGTGCAACCTCTTTTTCCTCTATCTCCTCTTCTCTGTATCCTGTGGGCATTGCATTGCTCATGGCCAGGCTGAGGTTGTGATGTGCAACTGGCAAGAGGTCCAAGGAGGATCCAAGAGGTCCAAGGAGGCCTTTTTATCCCTGAGGAGTCCCTGCAAAGGTGAATAGTTTGGAAATATCCAGGTAAGGTCTGACAACATAAGGCACATCACTCTCGATCTATGCCAAACTCTAAAATCGCCTTTTGATATTCAAAGCAGGCTTTCTTGAATGTTTCAGAAAATCCTCTGAGACTGTCAATAATCTGTACATGAACAATATATATAAATATACGGTGTCTATGGGCAATTTTAATTTTGGCAGCTGAAGTACAAGGCCACTGCAGTTTTCTATCATTGTTTCCAATTTAGGAATATCAGTAACAAAACCCTCCAATTTAGTCACCCACAAACTAGAAATCACAACATCACCGAGGATGTTAAAGCTAGAAGAGAACTGAGATAAATTTTAGAAGAAGGGACAATGAGAGAAGCCTGGAGATCAGTAAAAAGAAGTGTGGCTTGAGTCTCTGAGGTAGGTAATCTAAGGGATAGAGCACATCGGGAAAGGTGGGAATTGGTGATAGGAGCTACCTCTAATGCACAATGATAAACTTACAGGAGATATCTTAAAAATTGGGTGCAAAGTGCATCACAACTGCACCAAGACCTTCCTAAGAAGAACCTAAGAACCTAAGAAGAACCTAAAATCAAAAGGAGTCATACAAAAAGTAGAAATAAGGAACATAATTAAATATGACTTTAAAAGGAATTGAGGAAGTTCAGATGGTTAAGGAGTTAACATTATTTTGGAACTTAAAGGCAGCAAAAATATGCCAGGTATAATAAGTACATGAGAAGCAAATGAAGGGCAAAGTAAAGGTTCATTGCTTAACAGGCAATGCACAGAGTACTGAAGTGTTCAGTGTCTTCACACAAAAAGATTAATTTCTGATCAGATACTTAACCACATTAAATTTAATGTGAAAATAGGAGCATAGCCAGAATAGGAGAAATTAAGTTAAAAAATGTCTGGATAAGCTAAGTGTAATTGAAGCCATCAGGACCTGATGACATTCAACTTCACTTGTTTAAAGGAGTAGGAAGAAATCTCTGAAATATTCACTGTTATCTTTGAAAATTCACAGAACATGAGAGAGTCCTGGATAATGCAAGAAAGGCAAATACAGTACCTACCTTTTAGAAACAAACAGGGAATTACAGATTATTCAGTGAAACGCCAATTCCTGGAATGATTCTGGAACAACTGGTTAGATAACCAATTTATAAGTGCCTGGAGCATACCAAGATGGTAAAAACAGCTGACAGATTTGACAAGAACAAATTGTATTGACCCTGTTCACTGCTGACAAGTTAACTGGCCTTGGCTGGATAATGGGAACAGCTTTTTGGCCACCTGGACAGTGAAACAATGGGAGAGACTACTGATTCATGCTGTTGCATCTTCTTTTTGCTAGAGGATTTTTAAAAACAAGTTAGGCACACACCTTCTGGGAATAGTGTAGGCATCTCCGATCTTTCTTCAGCGTAGCGTGTTAGACTAGAGGAGCTGCAAGATCTTTTCCAGCCCTATTGTATTATCTAGGCAGTGTTTGTTTAGGTCCCCCTTGCCCCATGACTTGTGTTGCATGTTTCCTGCCCTGGATTCAGGTTGCTGAAGATTGTCTGGGAATACACACAAACTCTTGTATTCAAAAGTGACCTGAAATTGAAATGGTTCATGTGTGCTTCTTTTTCCTTTGGAAAGTTTAGCAGAAAGCAAGCAACATTTTCCCCCAGAAGTTTGGTTTGGTTTTGCTCCTTAGGTTCATATAAATATCTGCCCTATCCCAACAGTACCTCTGAAATAGATGTCATACATAGGATAATGAATGAAATAGTTGAGGGACAAACTGTGGTCCCTCCATTGTAGAAGTGAATGCAATTTTGTCCTGAAACTGTCTCACACTGAACACTAGTGTGTTGTGAAAATCTTGAGCCATACTATGACTTGCGAACCAGCTCCACAAACAAAGTGTCATTTGGGTTCACTTTTCATAGAAACATAGAATCATTTAGGTTGGAAAAGAGCAACATCTAGTCCAACCATTGACCCTACTCTACCAGGTCTGCCACTAAACCATGGCTCTAAGCACCACATCTACATGACTTTTAAACACATCTAGGGATGCTGACTCAACCACCTCCCTGGGCAGCCTGTTCTGATGTTTGATAACTCTTTCAGTGAAAAATTTTTTCCTAATGTCCAGCCTAAACCTCCCCTGGTGCAACTTGAAGCCATTTCCTCTTGTCCTATTGCTAGTTACTCAGGAGAAGACATCAGTGCCCATCTCACTACAACCTCCTTTCAGGTAGTTGTAGAAAGCAACAAGGTCTCCCCTTATTTTCGAATATTTCCAAGTCACTGGACCAAGATATTGCCTTAGCTGTGAGTGCTGATTGTTTGAGATGAATCTTCCTCTGTTTCATAGTTTCTATCAGTGCAGGCACGTTTAACTTGGCCTTGGGGTACAGAGATGGGAAAAATTCTCAGACACTCCTGGAACCTCTGCTAAGTCTGAAGTTTGCTTTGCAGGGATCACAGCCCAGCACGAAAGAGTGCAATGCATGGTCAGTGTGATTGCTGGAATGATTTAGTGTTACTCAGCAGGAGGGAATTGTACAGTCTGGGCTGAACTTCGGAAAATGAGAAAGGTCTGTTTCCCCACTCAAAACCTGGGCCTGTCACCATAGAGGGTCCCAAAATGGAACTGAATTATTCCTCCCACCCCCCTCCCCATTTATGTGACTGCAACAAGTTTTCAAAGACAGTGTTTTCTGTGAAGGGCAGGGTTGCCTTCACTGTGTATGATACATCTTATTTGACTGTCTACTATTTGGCAGTGAAACTAGTAGGTATTTTTTCAGGTACTAAAATACTTCATCCCCAAATGGAAGGCAATCCTTTCATATTTCCTATAGCATTTCCACTAAAAGGAGACATTAGTATGCTGGGTGAGCAAGGCAGAGCCACCTCACTACAGTTATCTCCTTACCACTTCTTCTGCCTGGTCTTCTTTGGGATCCAACCTCTTTAGAAAAAATGGAAGAGACTAAAATATCTTTAATAAGTGGCATATATAAGCATTCAGATGTATTGAAAGCATGTTTTTCTGGTTATCGTTTAACAAAAACAGAATTATAGTCTGAACAAGCTTGTGATGTTAAACACATCTTAAAACTCAATCTGTCAGTAGTTTTTTTATTAAAATAATGAGACGTTATTAAAAGCTAATTGTCACATTTCATTTTAAAGTGGGAGCTCTTAAAGAATACAAGATATATATTAGCCTCATACAGATTTAGGGCTTGATTGTTCTCTTTCAGATGGTTGCATCAGAACTATTAAACATAATAAAATGACAATAAACTAGATTGAGAGCAGAATTAGGGTCTGCAGTGCAATCAGTAACCCTTTGAGATCCTGACAGCAACATAGCAATGAGATGGGGCTTTGAAAAACTAGTAATATATGTCTTAATTTTTACCCCAAGTATGAACTCTGGCTGAGAAATTTAGGATTTCCCACATTATTTATATTCTATTATGCTGAAGTGTTCAGGACACATTCAGTCATCAGACGCATGACACTGGGCTTCTAAATAGTTTATGTACTTGATGGAATAATAAAAAAAAAAAAGACACAGAGTTATCAGCATTCAGCTGAACAACATCTTTATATGTAACATGATATTTTCCATCCTTTACGTTATGGACACTTGGCATTTGTGACACGCTGAGATACCTTTGCAGAAAGCTGTACGGTAGAATGGTAGAGGATAATCAAGTCAACTAAATGGACCGTATTCTGTTCTAGGCTTCTCATTTGTCCCATACTAGAATTGCAACTGTATTTTAAACAAAGAATGAGCCTTTATTCTGAGACTATCCTGTATCTTGAGATTATCTGTGTGTTTTCAGGCAAAGTTACTGCGTTCATCTGTGCCTTGATTTCCCACGGATAAAATGTGGAGAATGTAAATGAGCTGATTCACAGTGGCACCGTGGTTATAAAAAATTACTCAGGACTGTCAGAAGCCTGGGAACTGTGGCTGGTCTGGGACCACCAGCTTTGAAAGTGTACACATGCCCTTAGCTTGATCCTTCATGACTCATCCAGGGCCAAAGCGGGACCCAGGCTCTGTGTTTTGTGCCAGCCCCTGGAAGTGTGTACCCCCTGCTGCAAGTCTTCCTAATCCAAGGGTAAAACCAGAGATCCAGAAGAGCTGCTTCCTGGTGTCAGGTAGGTGGCTGGAAACTTTTGCTAAGGACAATTTTTTGGCTTTTCTGTACATTTTGTAAGGAAATAAAATTATTTTATAAATACTCAGTTTTACCAATGTCTCTTGAGAATGTGACACCATTGCAGAAAAGGGCAACAGTTTCCTCAGGTTAAATATGATGCCAGACTCAGATCCCATTTGCATCAGTAAAGTCAAATAAATTCATTTCTGGGCATGCAGGTGTAACTGAGATCAGACTCCAGCAGTTCGTAAGTAATCCATGTTCCTGTGGCTGAAAGTCACCTACGTTTATGCGCATTGGATGCATCTTTCAGGCAGAGAACTCATCCTGTGAGAGATGTTTTGGTTCACTGAGCAGCTTTTTACAAAATATTACAACTGCCTCTTGTATTTTGCAGATGTAATTTCCTTTCTATTATCTTTTCTCCTACACATTATTCTGAAAGAGTTACACAAGGATAAAAATCTCATCAGTAGCCTGCCACAATGAAAAACTATGTGATCAATGTAGTGTGTACATTGATTAAGTTCCCTGTAGAGTCCTCAACTCCATGTCATCTTTCTGAACACTAGATTTTGCCTTTACATCTCTGATGTAGCCAAGATTTGTAAAAATTAATGTAAGCTGACAACTTCTTATTAGTTACACATCTGAAGAGTCTCAAGTGGATAAGCTTTTCCTCCCCAAGTCAGTTGTGAGTTATACTTGCTAATTGACACATATCTGCCTGGTTTAGGTACTAGCTTATTAAGAACCGAGGGCAAACGGTGGCTAGAGCAAGGGCTTTTGAGTCATATCATGCCAAAACAATCTTTACTGAAGCCACTTGCTATCATTGTATTTCCTCAAGCCAGAATCCTTATGTAATAAGAAAATGTGTTTTAGAGCGAGTCCCAATCCTCTGGTCTGGCAAGTGACTGTCAGAGCTCTTGCTGTGAGCTGGAAGATGGGATGGCCAGCTTCCTGCGTGAGAAACGGGGCAGCCTGCGGCTCTTCAGTGCCCAGAAGGAGACTGGGCTCGTCGCTCTCCCGAGATCCATCGGAGCAGACACAGAGGAGGGACCAGGAGGAGCAGGAGAGAAACAGGCTGGGAGAAAGAGGTAGGAACGGGGAAAGGAATGAGAGCAACAAATGAAGTAATGAAGAATAAAGCTACTGTGAGGCAAGGAGAGGAAATGTATAAACACAAGTCTGTGAGGTCAGAAAAGGTGCTCAGCAAGGGCATTGCTCAGGTCCGAGCTCGGCTGTCTCCGGGCCACAGGAAACTCCAGAGAAACTGTTTGAGATGCCTGAAAGCCTGCTGGGGCTTGGGTCTTGTTCTGCTGCACTGGCTCGCTTATCACACCAGTGTCCAAAAGGAGCCATTCTAGTGTTGTCTGGATGCACTCTGCCTGAATTTAAATAGTTATTATCATTTATTTTCATTTAAGATCACTTTATTGTGATAATTTCAAAATACTTTTGAAAATGTATAATACTACATTGTTACACACAAGCTTTGAACATACAGCAAACTGAAATGAAAATAAACAAACCCCAAATCTGAATTTCTGTATAGCCAGCAGAAAACATTTTGATACTATCATGACAGTTTTAATGTGTGTGTGGGGGGGTGTCCTGTTACAATTTATTCACCTTTTCTTGGGAAATATCTGTTCTTTGGAGCATTTCCAAAAGAAAATTATTCTCTAGAAAATTCTTCAGCCATCTTTATTAAAGTTAGCCTCCCGTAACTGCAGTCAAAACTTAATGGCTAAAATAAAATACATTCTCAAAGGAGTAAGTGTGAAGCTCTGAGGGATATGGATTAGAAATGAAATGCTTAATAATGATTTCATCTCTAACTGATCTGTCTCCACGATGAGAGGAAAAGCTGAATAAAAGACCCATGTATGGGAAGAAGAGGAAGGAAGATCAATAAATAAACCAAAAGAAAAATTTTAGGACAACTATTTTGTATAAAGCAGGTATTTGAATTAACATATTGAATTATGTGAACAATTTTGTTGTTCATAGTCAGAAGGCTTCAGTGAACACAACAGAAACAGGACATGAAAAGAAAAGATCTCCAGGAGCACTAGTATGGGACGAAAATGGGGGCAGGTGCCCAGAGTTTGTATATACAATTTCATGTGTAAAATGTTTTAGTTTTAAGGACTGATGTTAGCTATATATTTCCATATGAATACCTGTGACATTTGAGTATTTGAGCCCCCCCTTGAAAAAAATATGGTTTTAAAACATTGAAATCTCTTCCTCTCAGCTTGGGCTGCTTATTCTTATACCCCATTCCAGGTAATAAAAGTACTTGGCAAGACCTGGTATTTCGAGCACAAGCAATAGTAATGGACAATTGGCTTCTGGCCTGGACCTGGAGAACAGCAAGGTTGCATCTGTCTGCCACCAATACGTAGGCATTCCCCAGCAATACCCATGCACCTTTAGTAAGACAGTCTGGGGTAAAGCATCCCAAATTAGTCTCTTTGTCCTTTGTTTAAAACCATTGCACATTTTTTCAAAGATTCTGAGGACATCCCTGAAATGGAGAAACTTTTCAGTGTTCTCTTTATATTATTTTCTCTCCCTGTAAACAAACTTCAAGTAAACAGTGCACTCCGCTCATGAAGATGCAGACTGAGATTTCAGGATGGGCTGAGTTACAAGTGTGTAAACCTAGAGTAACAGCTGCACAGTCAGTGATGTTGCTTTAGATTCAGGCTGGTTCAGCTGAAATCAGATTCCAGCCAAATCAATGTCTACATACACAGAAAATGTAGGTATGCTTCCAAAGAGCTGCCATTACACGTATAAGGAATGTGTGAACGTGAGGCTAATTCTGCAGGATTCCACTGCAGCACAATGTTGGGCATTCAAACAGTTAATTTATGACTATTTTCTGTGGCTGCACCATGACTCTTAAGGCAAAAATCAATCATTTTCTTTTAAAACCCAGAGGGAAAAAAACACACGTGAGAGATGAGAGGAGATTATATGGTTTACAAAATACTGTCTCCTCTCTGAGCCACATCCCTGTGATTTCAGCTAAGGTCAAATTTTACAGATGAAATATTACTCTTCTGAAAAGTGTCTGCCTTATGTGTCTTGAGATCGGGAATTTAAAAAGAAATCAGCTTAGCCTAGTCCTTCAAAAGATTTATCTTTTCAAAAAATATAGGCCATGTGCACAGGATGGAGAACCATGCTCTGGGATGTGGTTATTCGGAAAGGATTTGAGGGTCGGGGGAAAAAATTACTCGTGCTGAGGTCCCAAAGCAATGTCTTAACTTGATCCTTACATTTTCAAATGGGAATCCCAAGTAGGAGCAGGACAGTGTGTTACTTTGTGGGAAGAGTGTCTACTTCTGATGCCCACTCTGTGAAAGGAGTGTTAAGAAAATCAGGAGAGTTCAATGAAGAGCAGACTAGGGAAGAGGGGGAAAGGAAGGGAAAACAATCTTTAAAGGCTGATTCCAGCAGCTTAGGATGTTTAACTTAATGAAGCAAAGATCAGGAATGTCATGAGCACATGTCAGAGAAGAATGTATTCCACCTGATTTTAGCTGATCTAGTGTCATCTAGTGCAAGCCACCTCTTCCAGGCCCTCTCCGTAACTGTTGGAAAGAGAAAGTATCATCACCTCAGGATGCTTTTGCTCCAGCCTAAAATAAATGCCCTAAACAGCTTGGATAAATCATTATCTGTCTCCATGGACTACTGGGGGAAACTAAATGATTCATTCAGACTAGGCACCTGATTCTGAGACAAGTGAATTAAGAAGAGATTAATCCCCGCATGCACTGCATGGGAACAAAGCTATGCAATAGCTCACTGGAGCAGGCCAGGGATTAACGAGATCTATCAGCTAAAAGTTGAAGCTAGACTAATTCAGGCTATAAATAAAGCAAAGAGCTTTAAAAACAGTATAAACATAATTAACAGCTGGATCGATTTACTAGAAAATGCAGTACATCCTTCACAACTGATCATTTTAAAACCAAGATTTGTTGGTTTTTTTCCATAAAATGCTTTAACTCAAAAAATAAATTTCAGAGAAGTCCTACGTTTCACATTAGTTTAGTAGTGGGATTCAACTGTCCTAAGTTAGGTATCTAAAAGTATAACATTTACAACTAAACTCAGCGCCTCAGGCTGAGGTGCTTCATACTCACAAAAAATAGGCAATATCCAGAGGGTGATACATTTAATCCTAAAAACAGGCCAGAGGAGCTGTTTACCAGAGGCACCTGTTTCTTTCCATTGTTTCTAAAGGGTGCACTGGGCAGTTCACATGGACATAGGGCATTTAACTTTTATCCAAGTGAGATGATTCTCATGCTAGATGGTTTCTCCTAGCTTGACAAGTCATGAAGCTCTGACCAAAGTGATGGGCAGTGCTTTTTCATCCAGTCCAAGTTTGTACACATTTCTTCTCACTAATGCAGATCTCGACAGAAACGCCAAATTCCCTCAGATTTCCCTGAACGTATCACTGTCTTCCAGTGTTTTTATACTTATATGCTGACTATTAAAATACAATTCTGTTCAGTTACATGACCATGTAGGAACAGCAATGTTTTATTCATTGATTTTATTCCAGTGCCCATTCTAAGCAACATTAACTTATTTTCACTTATTTTTATGGAAAATAGAAAAACTAAGTTCTTCCCAGTTTTCTACTCTAGAAAGTCCAGCAAGGCAGAATAAGCAGAACATTTTTATTAATGTATTCTCAGCTGAGGGAGTTCATCTGAAGCATCATTAAGCCTCGGTCATAATAGCACAAGGACAAAATAATGGCTATATATTCCCAACCCACCATTAGAAAAGCATTTGTTCCACTTCTACCCTGAATAATTTGAGAAGAAAGACACTTACAGACAATGCTGTCCCTACCCTAGGCCTCATCCTCTATTGTTCAGCCCTTTGTTCAGAGGGAATCTGAAATGCCATTGCTCAGTTAATGTTAATGCATTCAGACAAAATTTCCCTCTCCACTCTCCGTGTGTTTAAAGGTATGTTTCACAGGCATGTTTTTAGAGGTATGAAAAAACCTCAAAATGCTGTCTCGTATAAGAAAGGCATTGACAGCAGATGTTTCTTCCACCTTTTGACTAATAACAACATGATTCTTTCTAAAGTCTCCAAATAGCCCTTCATCTTCATTAAATGCAAAATTGGTTCCAGAGTTCTCCTTCCCGCAGGCTTTGGGCTCATGCAATGAATCCGTCCCAAAGGTGAATGTGGAAAGCTGCAAACTCCCCCCCACCATCAGCACCATTCTGTCTTTCCTACAGAGATCCTTGGAGAGAAGGATTGTGTTTTGCAGAGAGAAGCAGCACAGCCTGTGCAGCAGAACCACATTTATCCCTCTGCCAAAGTGCTTTATGCATCTGCAGTGCTGGGGCCAGATTTGCCTCTGCATGCCAATTTTTCAAAAGAAAAGCCTTAGCTTTCCAGATTAGTGGTGGTGGAATATGCTTCAGCAAATCAGCCAGACGAGCAGATGAGATGATACACTTTCATCTGTACTGGGCCTGGACATAAACCTTAAAAAAATCCCACTTCGCAAAAACTTTTGTGACAAATTATAACATCTATCCACTGTGAGACAAGAAACCCTAAATATGGGGAGAATTGTTGAACAGCCACTCTGTTATGAGCTCTGTCAAAGCGCTACTGACAAACACAACTCTTTACAGAGAAACTTTCCCAGTAAGTACATAGTCAAATGTACCCTGAGCAAATCATCAGGGAAGTCAGTCTGTGAGCGGATCAACATATGAGCTGAGGGCAACATGTCTTCAGGGCCATGGAGTGCTTATGCTCTAGGGGACAAATGACAGCAACAAGGCCATGGAAAGTGACCCTACTAGCCCCCCTGATGGGGACACGTGGTGGATTCCCATTCACAGGAGCTGAGCAATAGAGAAGCAGGGAAGCATACCCACAGTGAGATTTAGCAGATAACCGTAGCCCTCTCTTTGGCTGATATCTACATCTGAGCTGGTTACATAGATTTCCTTTATAGCTAATGAACATAAGCATTTGTCTGACGCAGGTCATATGTTACATGCCCTAGACGGCTCTACGGACTACAAAGTGCATCCCTATGACTAGCTCGGATGTAGACATCCGTACTACAGAGATCTACCCTTCAGTGAAACCTATCCCAGAGAAAATGTCTGACAGTGCAAAAACACCAGGGGACAAAGTGACCTATGTGAGAAGCATCAGCCCCCTCTTCTATTCTGTGAGCAGGATTGTGGCTAAATCAGGCTGTATGGCATCTTCACAGACGGAAGAGAAGGTTTAATCCCACTGCAACAGACATAGCTCCTTGATTTGAGGCTTGTCCACAGGATCAAACTTTGGCACTGAACTTTTATGAGGTACATTCACTCATAATTGAATACTAGAGGGAAATGTTCGTACCAAGAAACACAGAGTTTCATCACGAAATACGGTTTCACCAATCACAACACGTAACAGAAATACACAGGGCCTTTAGACTGCAGAGAAGCCTCAGTATCTCAGAGCTGCTGAAGGGCAGTTCTCATGGTGGAGGATCTTCCAAACTGTAGAGCCCTGGAAGCCTCAGGTGTTGCCTAAACGTGACATTTCTGCTCCTTCTCTTTGCATTTTTTTTGCTCAAAGCAGGCAGCTGACAAAAATGTCAGTTCCTTTCAGTTGCTGCCAGAGTCTGGGGAAATAAATGCTGTAAGGAAATGCTTTACTGCTCTCTAAATTACAGTAACAACTATCATTTCTTTTCTTTTTTTCATTTGTGAAAAAAAATTCAAGAGGAAATCTTGTTTTGTTCCATATCCGTCAAGAGAAAGCTGTGAAGGGACCAAACTTCCTAGGAACAAGTTTGGGTTATCTCCAAGCCAAATATATCTGAAACAATCCTCAAGAAGAATAGAACTAAATGAAGAGGAGTAAAGGGTTATTGCTGCAAGAAGCCATTTCCATAAGCAATATGTAACTCGCTCTTAAACAAGTACTGTAAAATTTATGGTGTCTTTCTTTCAAGGAAACTAACAGCCAGAAAACTATTTCATGCTTTTAAGTGAAATTCATATGTTAGGTAATTTTTTTCAGCTTAGTGGACCAACAATCCTGATTTTAATTTGACTTCTATTCTATATCCTAGTTTCAAAGTATAAAAGACTCCTCAGTTTTCCACTGTAAACTCTTGATGTTGGCTACATTAGCATAACATGTACTACAGCTCTGGCTAGCCTTTGTGTAAAATGTCATACATGCATTCCCTGCCAGCACTGGATTTGGCAGAGAAGCAGAATAAGCAAAGGATGAAGTCCGTAGGTACTGGTTGTCTGCACTCTGTTGGTATTCCCAAGTCCCATCTACTTGCATAGGTGACCCTCTTGGGCTGCAGTCAATTTTTAGAAGCACATAGTTCCTAGAATCCAGCTTCTGGGTACTCTGTTAATTTAAAAAAATAAAAAAATCCTTAAAAACAATAAAGTTAACAAAGTTGACCAGGAATTTCTATAGGTAGAGATAAACTGCAGCAGAAAATGCAGCAGGTATCTTCATTACTTGCAAGACCACCACCCCCAGGAGACTATAGTAAGAGTATGGAGGACCCAGCACACCCACTGAAGAAAGCCACTGTACCTTCCTTTCTGAGATAGCGCAGATACCTCTGATTTCAGGTGAAACCCTTCTGGTTGCTGGAGGGAAGTAGTCAACCCTTCTTTCCTCATACGCTACTCTGGAGGAAACAGCAGTTATTTCTCCAACACCCTCAAAGACTGGCAGAGGAGCAGCTGGGAGCACAGCCCATGGCATGCTGAGCCAGCAGCCTCTTCACGTGCACTCCGGGAGACTCTCTTACCAATGGTTGGGGATGCCATCTAGATGGAGCACAAATCTGGATTTAAAAATGGCAACAGGTTAGCACTTGGGAGAAAACACTGGCTTCTACTCTGTGTTTATTCTGGGGTGTCACGGGATGGAAGTATCAGACAGTTATGATTTAGCAGCAGTTCAGTTTTATTTGTGATTTGAGGCAGATCAAGAGACTGAGTTTTAGCAGCGCTTAATCATTAACTGATTTAAAGATTTACAAAGTGATTTAACTAAATAAATGAACAGCGACTTGATTACAGATTCGAAGATGACAAGATTCACACTAACTTACTATAGGGTATCCCAAACTAATATGTATACATATGAGAGCAAAGCACAGATTTCAGATTAATGTATATACATATAAACAAAACATTGAGCGTGCACACACTTACACAAACATGCACACACCGCAGTTTATAACTGCTGAGATTGAAGATCTCTTAATACCGCACGACTTATTGAGTCGGCGGGTACCCCTTTTAACTCCTACACGTGCACGGAAAATGGAAGAACATCCACATCCATAAAGCTAATGCATACAAACGTATAAGTGGAGAGGTGGATGAAAGAGAGGCTAGCCTATAGTTAAAATTTCCCTTCTGAGTTAGGGTAAATACTCAGGATGCATCGGCATTCCTCAATGAGCGGTAATTGAGGCTCAAGAAGGATTGTCTCGCCCTGGTCCTTAGTCTTTGCGATGTTTGCCTGAGACAGCATCCCAACTCAGGGGAGGTCCTGGCCACAGCCCACTGCGATCCAGAAGAGCTCAAAGGGTCTTCACTAGAATCGCTACTTACAGGATCCGAGATAATTGACTTTCATCAGGTAATTTTCCACTCTGGCCCAGCTCAGACAATGGATTATTCTGATACTTTCCACCAACTGTGCAAGCCCAAAACTTGTCAGATCTGCAAGTTCTGGTACCAACTCCCTTTGGGCCATGAGCCAGGTACAGATGTACCGGGCTGTCAGGGCATGATATTCCCAAGTGATATGGGAAGCAAGAGCCAGGAGCGTTAAGGGAGTCCTTTAGTGCTCTGATCTTTTATTTTTCGCAGTTCATGCCTGACATCTCCTAGGTTGGTATGCAGCCCAGGGATGGGGAATTGCACCAAGTACCAAGTGGCCAAAAAGACAGTGGGGGGGGTTGCACCACCACATGGGGATACGATTATTTTCTTTTCCAGTTCTTTCTGCATCTCACACTTCTCATAGCCTCTATAGAAATGTTTTCCGGCTATGCGATACCATCAGCAGGCAGGGTTACCCCACTCATTATACTTGCTTTATTGGTTAGTTCTAGCACAGATGGAAAGTCAGCAATGTCACAGGATTTGCATACAGCTTGCTCTTCAAGCTTAGCGTCTAATAAAATAACAAAATGACTGACATACAAGAACTGATTAGAGGGAACATGAAAATATAGCCACCAAATGCACAGGCACACACTGCAATTTTATAGAGGCCAAAAGTCACGGTGCGGTGCAGTGTCAAGTTCATATGGATCACATCTAATTCAATGACATGTCTTACCCACAGGCAAGTTAGAATAGCACCATAAGAATTTCCTGTTCTTTCTTTCTTTTTGCCTCAATAATCTCCAAGATCAGTTTAATACTCCAGCTACATTGGGGACCGTACTTTTGAATAGCTTTTAAATAGCCTCCCCATTCTCGAAGCAAAGATTTTCAGCCCTCCCATGCCGTGAACCAAAGTCATAGAAATGTCACCTTTCTCATAGTCTCAGCACCTCCTGCTTGTCCAGCTACAAAGACAGGAAGGAATACTGTGGGCCTCTCTTTCCAACTCTCAACTGAAAAAAAACAGTCACTAAGCAAAAGTAACAAGCAGCATATCTTCCTGATGCACAGAGCATATTGCTGATCCAGTGCTGGTGAAATGTTGTTTCCTAGGAGCTGAGCAACCCCGTTGTTACACCAGAATTCTCTGTCATTTTTTAATAGCTCTTATCACAAATATTCACTCAATCAAGCTATTAGATTCTGAAACCAGAAAATGAGTATTTTATCTATGTCGTACTACATTTTATGTTGAGAGAAGATTTTTAAGCAAGCATTTCTAATTTCACTGCAGCTAGAAGTGTCTGCCGTTGTGTCATGGCCAGTAACATGCTTTGACTACCGTGCCTCATTTGCAGCAACCTAATAATCAGAATTGAAATAAAAAGCAGGAAAACAGAAAGTATTCAAAAGTCTTCTTGGGTTCCACATCAGTATTTTCATGTTTCTTCCAGTCACTGCTAATTGACTGTTCCTCAGTTCTCAAGAAAAGCACACGTCTTCACTTACATTGATCCCCCCACTTCTCACATTAAATGTGTTTCATGTATAGTTTTGTCAATTTAGACACTGTGGCCAGATTCAAATAAACTAATTTCCACACATCTCAGCCCTGTGTCTACTGTTTCCTACTGGCCAGACAAGAAGATCAAAGAACAATGTCTGTGCAGAGGGACAGAAGAGATGTTTGGGCTTTGTGAATGTGAACCCCGGTGTAAATATTGATGCAGGATGAGAGACTGTAAACAGGTAAGCTAATAACACACTTGTGCTGATTCCTCAGGGCTGAGTCCTTCATTATTTAATATTCTTGTTATCTCAGTGATTCAAATGTCATTACTGCTAGCAATGGCTGTTACTAACTTGCTGTTGTCTTACCGCATGATCTGCTTTGCTACAGTACTGAGACAAAGATTTGCCACATCTAATTTAAATGTTAATCATCTATCTAGTCTAAGCTACTCAGGTAGGCTTTTCCATAACCAGTGAAGTATATCTAAAATATGTATCTAAGTATCTTTGAAAACCTTGCTCTGTGAAGGTGTCAGTTTCTCTCCCCTCGTATGAAAGAAGCTAAATGACTCTTTGTTAGTCTGGTTCCCCTGTGTGCTCCTAATTTAGCTTTGACAGCTAGAGTTAGGCAAGACAGATTCCATACTAAAACATTAAATTGCCTTTTAGTCTTATATTCAGTGACCTGTTATAATTAGCACATGTAATATAAGTTCTTTCCAATTTTCTTCTAAAACTAATTATTCTAAGCCATGAGTTTCTTGGGCAGTTCATACCTTGACATTGGTGTTTCAGAGCTGTGCCACCCTAGTGAAGCAATGCAAAGAATCATGTCGGGTCCAGAGGCATATTCTGTGATTCTTAGACAGAGACAGCAAAAATATGTATTAACCAACTTTTCACAGGAAGGCCAAGTGAAAATACAGAGCAAACAGCTGTTTAGAAAAATGGCTCCAAAACGTCGGACCACCATCAGCCTAATTGGCCCCATTCTTCCTCATTCAGCTCCTCTCGCCAATAACATGAATTCAGACTCTGATTATGTAAGAGAAGGTTTCATAATATATTTATTTCCAGAGTCCCTTTATTACAAGGATTTCTTTTCTTTTGGCTAGTGCTCCCAGTTTCACCATTGAGTAGGACACAGGGTATTTATAGCTATGTAGATAGCTAGGATCCCTGCTAGATCCCTCTTCTACTAACCCTTCAACATAAAAGGGATGAAAAGCACACCAACGCAGTGCCTGGCCAAAGCTCGCTTCACTTCTCCAGCCCCAGTCTTCACTCCAGACAGCTAAGGGGAAACTTGAGTCATCCAGAAACATGCACAGGTGACCCGTGAACACAGTACGTCTACCAAAAAGGTTGCCACACACTGGGTGCCTAAAAGCCACAACAATCACGTGGCACAAGAGGAAAGCAAGAGAGATTGAGGCCATCCCTGCTCCCTGTAACAGCAGAAAACATGCTATGTCCTGTGCCCAGGAGGCTTCTGTGTCAGGAGGGTCTGGGTCATCTTGGGGACGGCTGGGATGGAGGTGGAGTTGGAGATACACTCAATAACGCAACAAAAAAGCCTGCTATGAAGGGCTCTCCTGAGACACTACAGCATTATTGTTATGCTCAACCTATACTTCCTCCAAGTAATTAATAAGCATTAATTAGTAATATACATAACATGATATTTCCATTATAATAATCAACTGTATTAATAATTAAACTTTATTGGCATTCTTATTTAATGTAAATAGTACAGGAAATATTACTTAGTTGAGATATTTGCATGCCTGGATAGTTCCACCCAGGACAACTTTACAACTGTCTTGACTCAAACTAGGCACTAAAGCAATTATTTTTTTTAAAATAATCAATGCATTACTTTAAGACACATAGCTGTAAAACAGATTAAGGCAATCCTAAGTCTAGAAGACATGGGGTAACTTGGCCCTCTGGTCTTTGTGCAAAACCTTACCCTGCATTATAAATACACAACTCCTGTTGCAAATAGCAGAGTTAAACATGTTCTTTGCAAAGTCTGCAGCAGCTGGACGATGGAAAGGTCAAGCATGTGTGCAGTGGGTCTTACTAAAAGGTCACAAGAGATGCAAATATGAATCACCTTTAGCATGGTCCACACCATTTCTCCCTTTGGAAAATGTGCACTAAGTCCCTCTGGCCCAACCTCTCCCTTCCTCCCTGAGCGCCAAGAGAGCAGGATGAGCAGTGGGTCCACTTCTCTGGTGGCTCTCCCCACATGGCAGTGCTCAGAGAGGCGTCTCCTGCCAGGACAGGCTGTGAGGAGGGTGGTACAGCACAGCCAGGTCACATTGGGCACACAAAAACATTACAGGAGTGATGTACACAAGTACATACAGGAGTAGGCTAGATGTCTGTATGGTTGGGTGACCCGGAGCAGCATGTGACAAAGTCTGAGCTCGTCCCTGGGCATGGCCAAAGTCACCATCAGAGCGTAGCCGTGGCTTGGAGCTGCTCTCCTGGGGACATTCTCCCAGCAAATCCGTGCTAATTCTGCGGTCAGGCATTACCTTCTGCATCCTGTTCTGCCTGGCATAAAGACCACTCACTGCACCAACTTTATTGTCCCTCCTGCCTGGCGATCACCACCTCCCCAGCTCTGCCAGAGCAGTTCATGTGAAACACTTCTTATTCCAAGCATTTCTTAATCCATTTCCTTGCTCCAGGAGAGGTCTGTCAGGCCAAGTCAAACCACCCTTTAGACATGCTGAAGCTCAGCGAAGCAGAGCAGGGAACGCCCACACAAACTACACCGCTGGTGGGAAAGAGCAGCTCAGGCATCCGCATCGCCAAATGACATAGCTCCGCGCTGATGGGAAAGCCCGTCAAAAGCTCAGAGTGGGAAAGCATAACATCTAAGAAGGTCTTCTGTTACTGAGAGCACTCTTTGCAAAACATCTTTCATGTTTGTTTTACTGGAAATTCTTTGTGAGAGAAAATGCCTTTGGAAGCAGCTGATGCCTTCTGGTCTGTTTAATCCTGCTCAGTGCTCTGTAAGTACTTTTTCTACTGAACAAATTGTTTGTGCACCTATTTGAAGATTAATCTCTATATGAATAATTGTGAACTGACTACCTTTTTAAGGTAGACAGAACTAAATAAAATATCTAGGTATATACTGCACAATCATATATATAAAATAAACTAGAATGGTTGCATTGGATCACAGAGAGTTATAGAAATAAACAAAAAATCAGCCCCACCCTGTTAATTAGAGAACATCACCAATAAACCAAGGTGGCAAAAAACCATATTTGTATAAAATTTGTTTAAATCTCAACAAACAACAGTGTACAATAGAAAAAATTAGCATATTTCCAAAACATCTATTTTCCAAACTAGCTGTTGATCTGTTCTCTAGAGCAGGGCACTTGAGAGACTGGAAGGAAAAGGCTTTTTTTCACTGAGAACGTAGTGGAACATTTCTGGCCACCTCCAAGCCCAGAGGTTGGGCAAGAAGGCAGCTGAACCAGAGGTGATTCTTCACCCTTCCCTCCCAGCAATCTCCCCGTGCCTCCCTTGTGCTGTTCCTGCCCCTGTACCTGCAGCCGCACACCCAGCAGCAGTGGTGAGCACCGGGGCTGGAGCTCAGCCATGGCTCTGCACCTCAGTTTCATCCCATTGCCCACCGACGGCAGAAAAGCCATTTATCCTTATGGTCCACACTCAGCCAACAAACACGCAGCGACCACACGTGGCTCACAAGTCAGCTGGACGTGGAGCTTAATTACATTAGGCTAGATGGAAACCCAGGCCATTTCTATGAGGTCTTTTCAGCGGCAGAGACAGCCACCCCACATGTAATCACGGCTACACAAATTTTTTATTGAATAAAGCCCTCGAAGATAAACAACTTTGCTATTAGTGCAGTGCAATGAAAACAAAATCGATGGCAGATGGTTGCCAATGTGTCTTGTTCAGACACTTCAGATAAACATAGGGAATGGCAGAGAGACACAACAAGTGTAAAACAAAAATTGGTGGAAATGAACCATGTTGCGGAATTGCCCCTCTCTTACAGACTGCTTTTAACCATGCGAAAGCCAAGGTAGTTGGAGTTTCTGCTTCCTCTACTCTAAAAATTTTGTTTAAATGTATACTACAATCTTTACATACAAAATAGAAAGCCCCAATAAAGTAAAAAAAAATTGAATATAGAAGCCTAGAAACATGAAGTAGAAGTATAAGATTATATGCCTCCTGCACAGAAAAGGAAATAATAGAGAAAAGCCTATTATTATTGTAAGAGTTTATTAGTGTCATGTAAAACACTAGGCATGTGGTTTTGAGTTGTCTTGTCCAGTTGTTTGGACATATATTTTAAACAACAGTCCTGAAATTAGAGCAGAATGGAAAAATAACTATTTTTGCAAGCATCTCACACAAACAAAGACTAGCTGCACTGAAGGGCAGCATCTCTTATTGATTTCTTTTATATTTCATTGAAAGCAAAATCCACTTACCTTTGTTAATAAGGAGATCATAAAAGACAAGAATATATGATTTAATATTTGTGTGTGTGTGTCTATGCACATTTAAGTGCTGATTTTATTTCAGTGTTTTACCATCAGCTGTCTCAGTATTCCAGCAAGTCAT
This sequence comes from Burhinus oedicnemus, assembly GCA_008921705.1. Taxonomy (NCBI): domain Eukaryota; kingdom Metazoa; phylum Chordata; class Aves; order Charadriiformes; family Burhinidae; genus Burhinus; species Burhinus oedicnemus. The sequence continues at coordinate 91,849 of VFFE01007738.1, forward strand.
GGTCAGCTCAGCCAAAAGCTGCCTGTGATAGGAATTGTGAGGAGTTCCAGGCTAACAACGTGCTGTGTAACAACACATTTTCTTTTATCAGTTTTAAAATGGCTTTTTTTCAATTTCACAGTAAGTTGCCTTGTTCTTCTACTACAGAGTTGAATAGAAGTGCTATTCTTGTACCAGGCGTTACATAATTTTGTCAAATCTCTTCTTTAAACTAGATGGGTCCTACTGTTTTCAGAATCTGCTACATTCATTTTCAGCTTTAATTGCATCTGTCAAGCAAGTTTCCAGATATTGATCAAAGTCCTCTTTGAGCAGCTTTTCTTCCTGTAACTCCAGTGTCCAGCACCGAGGAGAGAAAAGGCACATGAGGAGATCTAGAAGTACTGCTCCTTCATTTTCCTCTTCATCACCCCTCCTAGCTTGGAAGGGGTGGGGGGAAATCCCATCAAAATATCCTAGTTGCTCCACTGCCCCATATTTTTATGAGAACAGAACAAGGCTTAGAGGGATCCTTTTTGCACCACTGCTGTCTGACATCTGTGCAGTGCCATCCGCAGAGGTGGCACCCCGTGGGGCTGCTATCAGCCCTAGGCTGTGGCAGGGACTGTCACGACCCACTTCTGGCTTCAGACTCCTCCCCACTGTGGAAAAGGATGGGGCAAGACAAGGATTTATTGTCAAGAGACGAGCCAGAAATTTGTGGCAAGTGGTATGTTTGATCATATGTCAATGACAAAAAATCAATGATAGTGATAAAACAATGAAGGAATGAGAATGCAAGGCAAATAATTAGGTACACAAAAAAGACAAGACCCTTATTGTGAACAGTAAAAAAATATATCTCTATTACAGAGAACTGCTCATTTCTCACAAAGCACCGTGCATTCTTACCATCACTCTTTCATTAAAATCTGCTCAGGTGATATAGACCCCCAGACCACCTGCAAACTACGTACTATGCCTTGCAGCTACTAGTTGTCTTGAGGACTCAACCTGGGGAACATCAGAGCAGGCTCAATGCTACCATTTACTGAAATAGGGTCTCTGCTGGTTGAGTTTCTACTTCATAGTTGAATAAAGGGCAGGAGTGCCTGCAATTCCCCACTACACCAAGAGATACTAGTGCAGTTCCCCAAACCAGCATGATGCTCTAGATGGAGGAAAACTCTTGGAAGAAAATACATATCTTTCAGGAAGAGTTTTCATAAAATTGGGGTTTTTTCCATAAAATTTTGGGATTTTTTTTCCCCTCCCAGTGCTACCCCAAAGCCTGCAAAAGCTGGAAGAGATGACTGACCATCCTTCCTCTCCTAGTGATGCTTTCCTTATCTCAGGGGATTTTATTTTTTTATTTTTTTATCACTACTAAAACAAATTAATCAATTAAACCAAAGCTTCAAGACAAAATTGCTAACCACCTTGTTAGGGAAAGTTATCAATTGCTGGTAAAAACTTCTCTTTTTTTTTTTTCTCTTGAAGAAGACAGGACTGCTTATGTTACAGCTGTACCAGTGAATCATTACTACTTCCCCTTTGTTTATGTCACCTTCAAAATCAGCGTGACTGTTTTTCCTACCACACACTTGATTACTAGCAGCATTTATGCTGAAATTTTCTGTGCCTTTTCCTCTTCCCATTCATTAGTCTGAGTGTAGCCTGTTTTACTCTTCATGATGCTATGAAGTGCTACCAGCTATCATGAGCAGCTAAGAAAATAACAGACTTTACTTTTTAATTCATTTGCAATGACAAAATGTAGTATTTTCTGGCCAGATTGAAAACCAGAACTTTTGAAAATGTTGCAGAATCAAGGGGTTGAATTATTTCTAGCTGAACAAGATATTTTCCTTTTTTTTACAGAAATATCATAAATTAATGTGCTTTCAGTACTGTCTATTTAAAACAATGTAGTGATTTTGACGAAATCAAAGGAGAGTTTGGAAAGTGAAGCATTTTACTTTGAAAAATGTTGAAAGAACCCTTGTGACAAATGGTTTTGATTATTGTTTCAAATCTGTAAAATAACAAAAGCTCACAAAATATCACAGTATCTTTTTAGTTTTACTTTTTTTCCCAAGCCATTTTTCCACTTTTTTCATTCAAAACACGCCCTATAACTCTGTTTCTATATTCTTATCCATACAAATGTTTATTTTTCCAGATCTATTCTTTGCTGATCTGTTTTAGCTCCTGGCTGTTGAGAGAAGCAGAGAGTAGATATGGACACCAAATAAAAAGCAGGGGCTCAATAACCTTATCAAAAAAAACTAATTAAAATTGTTTTCAAACCTTCACTCAGCACTGTTTTTTGTAAGACAGTGATAAAAGAAATCAAAGTTAAGCTGATGCTAGTCACAAATATTTTTATGCTAGAGCACTGATATCATCAGTTCCTGCAAGTGAAGTAACTGTGGTTTGAAAAGTCCATGGTCTGTGACAGAAGCTTCTTGTTTTTTCTTTTCTAGGCGAAACATTTTTCCCCAGCATCTCATTCTTCAAACTACTGAAAAATTGCATTATGCTTTTTTTCTTAAGTTATAAATGTATTACAACTGATATTCTGCCAGAGAGAACTTTAAACCCCACACATCTTAAATATAGATCAAAACCTTTACCTTTCTCAAATAATATTCATTCTGTTGGACTATCAAGTTGTTGGACTATCAAGTCTAATTGTCTTTTGCTTTCCTAGGTGATCTTGCATCTATATTGTCAGGTCTCATAACGAGGGGTCAGAGCAGATACTAAGAAGTTCTACTTAAAACTTAGACTTTCTGCCATGAAGCCTGTCCTGCTTTTGTACCCACAAACATCTATGGCTGCAGCCTATCTGCTTGCTATCCTGAGAAATGCAAACTTTGCAAACTGCCATGGGAGCCTGTTTCAAGAAAAGCCCAGAAACAGTGTTTTTTAAGAAGCTTAGGAATAACCCTGTAGGCTCCACAGAGCAAGCTTGGAAGGTGATTTCAAAAATCACAGCAAAGCACAATTGAGGACATCTGAATGAGGTTTGTAGAAGCAAATGCCTCCTTTAGAGTATTTTTTTTTTCTAATTCTGCACCTGGTTACAACAGCAATATCCTACTAAAGTCAATGGAGTTTAACAAAAGAATTAAACCACAGCATTTTGAATAAAATAGTGCATAATTCAGTACTATCCGAGAGAGATTGAATGCATCAGTACATTTCTGAACATATAAATGTGTGGTCTACTTTTAACAGACTACACTTTGCATTTAAATTATTTTATCCACTTCAGTACTTTGGGCCCGGTTCCTCTTTTGTCTGTTTTTATTCAATGAGACCACTTGAATAAAAATACAGATTCGGTGACACTGAAAAGTATTGTGAATTTCTATTCATTTTGCAGAATTTTGATGTCAGAACACACCTCAGCTTATTTCTCAAGGTGTTTTCGAAGTGAAATGACTAGAAAAAACCCTTGCTAAGACTTTAATAAGAGCAAACTCTCGTTCCTTGTTACTCCCCATAGCAGTAACTTTTTTGTGACTGCAAATTCTTAACAGTTTTCTTGGTTTATTGTCTATAGCCCTATTATCTTTACAGAAGCTACAGATCTCATTAACTCGGCGTATAAGACTTATCTCTTCTTATTTTTTTAAGTTGTCTGTGTGTAAATATTACTGTCCCTGGAGGAGAACAGAATTGCTTGTGTTGAATTTAGTGCATCCATAACTCCTTCAGCTTTGTATTGGAATAAACACAGAAGTAAAATTCATCTTTCAAAGCCTTTACTGCCTGACCAGGCTTGGAGGAGAGGGCATGGGGTGGGCGGGATCCTCCTCACATAATTTTTCGTCTGCTCTCTTTTCTTTTTTTCTTGTATTTGTCCATTTGCTTTCTCCTACTTTCTTCAGGCAGTCGGTGGTGGTCGGAGGCAAAGGTTCACCTGGTGCTCTGAGGTAGCAAAGAAAATGCCTCAAGTGCTGGCTACTGCAGTTTCTTCTCCCATCAGAGCTGAGAAAGGCATGACTTTGGTGACTTTGGGGCTTTACAGTGCTCCGTGGCCTTGGTTCACCTCCTTGTATCCTCCAGGTGAGTGCATTTCAGCCATGCCCAAGGAGCTGATGCTGCCCACAGCGAGGAGATCTCCCCTGAGTTCTGGGAACATAGCTGAATGCCTGGAGCAGGAGGCATCTCACCCCATGCTCCCAGTGTAACTAAGGGAGGGAAACAGGCTCCTCCACACAGGAAGATGTCAAAGCATCTCAGCTGGGAACCTGCAGTGAACTGCCGTTCCAAGGCTCAGGTACCGCCTGATGAGGCAGGCAGCCCAGGGACACCACAGACTGGACACCCACAACCTTTCTTCCCTTGTAGGGAACACTGTTTGATGTGGGTACATACAGTTTGACCTAACCACTGCTTTTAGTCTTGAGGTAACGTTCCAAAAGCCTCTAAGTAGGTTTGCCAGCTCATTTGCCTCAGTACATGCCACACATAACACCAGGGGCTGTTTTTAAGGGTCAGGCTGAGAGCACTGGTGTAGTTCATTTGGTAGCACTTAGACAAGGCAGATGACCTACGGGCATGTTGCACTCTTTGGATGCAAAGTCTCCAGTGACTTTTTTCTGTGTCTTTAGTGAGAAAAGGTTGAAGGAATTGGAGGGGTTCTTCAGCCTGGAAAAGACAAGAATGTGGAGGGAATGGCAGCAGTCTTGCAAAGTGTACAAAACCCTTGAGAGGGAAAGTGAATAAACTCTGCTCAGCGACCACTGCACCAAGAAGACGCATTAATGGGATTCTGGGGCCAACTGTCGCTGAAGTTTCACTTAGATATCAAGAAACTTTTTCTAATAGTAAGGATCATTAACCACTGGCAACTTTGCCAGGAATTATTTAGGTACAGTTAATTCTGCCTAGGGACAAAGAGACAGACTGCACAACCTCCAAAGATCCTATTCTACTATTAATTCATTTGGACCAGGCATTATGGCTTTTAACGTACAGGGAGTCAGACTGGATGCCTCTTCTGTCCGTTCTGGTCTTTGGCTCTATTTAACTATGGAAACGAAGAAATCTGTTTCTCAGTCTGTAATTCAACATAAAACCTGTTTCAAAACCTCATGCCTGCACATAAACTATGGCAGCACCAAGGATACTCAGACAGAGCCTGTCCTGGCTCTTGTTGAATTGCAGGAACAGTGGCAGAAAAGCAGAAGGGCAGAGGCCGGAGATCATCTAGTGCAACCCCTCTGCTCAAGCAGGGTCACCTAGAGCAGGCTGCCCAGGACTGTGTCCAGACAGCTTTTGAATATCTCCAAGGATGGAGACTCCACAACCTCTCTGGGCAGCCTGTGCCAGAGTTCAACCACCCTCCCAGTAGAAAGGTGTTTTCCTGTGTTCAGAGAGAACCTCCTGTGTTTCAGTTTGAGCCCATGGCCTCTGGTCCTGTCACTGGGCACCTCTGAGATTAGTCTGGTTCCCTCTCCTTTACTGTTGCCCCTCACATATTTACACACATTGATAAGATCCCCCCTGGAGCCATCTTATCTTGAGGCTTAATGGTCTCAGCTCTCTCAGCCTCTCCTCCTGTGTTAGATGCACCCACCCCTTCATGCTTCTTTGCTGGACTTGACTCCAGTATGTTTCTGTCTCGCTTGTACTTGGGAGCCCATCACTGGACCCAGTACTCCAGGTATGTCTCACCAGTGCTGGAGACAGTAGCAACGAGAGAAATCATCAAAAAAAATGTAAAGTCGATCTGAAGTCCAAGGAGAGACTAATTTGTATGAGGCTGCCACAAGTGTCCTGCTTACTGCATGAGATCAATCAACAAGATTTAGCTGTGATGATATCATGTTTCTAAAGATACCTTTCTCCAGCTGAATATGTTATTATTCACTAGCCTGAAGGAGAGTGAGATAAACTTCACTGATATTTCAGAAAACTTTCTCTTTTCTGAGAAGGCAATTTTTTTAAAATTATTTTTTTATTAAATGAGCTTCCTATTTTTTTCTGAACTTACCAGGGGCATTATTAAAAAAACCACTTAACAGACACACATTACTTGAAAGGAAATCTTGCTCCTCATCCCATATTGAATGAACCATACAATCAGCCACTAAACTGCAGTATCTTGCCCAGGGATATTTTATTTTGTATATAATACCTCACTGCAAGAACACCTTCCTCTTCCCCATCCCATGAACGCTCAGAGACTTTTTAGGAATTTGTAAACCACTTACAATTGAAATGGCAAAATGAGTTCCTAAATGATGAGAGCTGGTTGCAAAAGAATACCCAACAGTTCCTAAAGAACAGGAAGAGGATCCCAAAAGCATATAGATGCTTATAGCATGCAAGTGCTTTAGACAATCCGTTTTTTAAATTAGACAGGAATGTTTAATTTTCCTGCAAGGATAAAACATTTTTTATGCTGTCAACCCAACATATGAGCTATAAAAATAATAGATATTCTGTCATCCTATCTGGCTACGCCCCAAAACACAAGGGTTTTAAGAAGAAAGGTACTTGGAACTAGGCCACATGTTTGGTATGAACATCCTTCAAGACCCAAAATATGCTTATGAAAGAAATCCAGAAGGAATTGAAATACTGTAGAGCATTTTATAATTCCATTTATGCCCTCTTAAAAAACAAATTGTTCTGAATTACTGCTAATTCAAACCACTCCTTAACAGGAAAGCTTTATTATTTTGAGAAAAGAACATTCACCCATAAAACAAATAAAATACCTGCAGTAGAACACTATCCAAGAAAGCAGGCAGTGTATTAAGCTTCTCCCTAAAGAGTGAATAGTGTATTTTAAATGATTTACCAGAGCCCTTTTTCTCCATCCTTCCACTCTCCTCCTGTGTCACCCTCCTTGCATGCCCTGTGTCCCAGCTCAGGTAGCTGGGCAGAGCACACTGCTCCTGGAGGGATGCTGGTAGATAGGATTGAGAAGGGTCCCAAGAGGCGACCCGTGAAGGTGCTCAGGACGTCAAGCGTGTTACCCTTGACCCAAAGCCCTCTAGATAGGCTTTGCTCAGGCAGCAGCTTGGCTACACTTGCCCACACAGTTCCTGCAGAGATCCCGTAGCTGCAGAAGGGTAATGTGCTCCCGCATCTCCGAAGAGTCCCAAGCTGGGTAAGGCACCTCCTTTGGAATAACTGAACTCTACCCGATCATTCCTGGGAGCTGCAGTTTCTCTCAAGCCCCTGCTTGCGTTGGCAGCCGCCTGCTGTGTATGCTTTTCTCTCTCAAGTGCTGCAGCTACCACACACACAGCACAGAGACTGTACCTGGTCATTTAGCACAAACGAATGTGAGATTTGCATGAACACACAATCAGGGCAGGTGGGTTATCTTGCCAAAAGCTAGATATACATAATATACAACCTATGTAGTCATCTAGATTTCCTTTGTAATTAAAGGAGAGGAATGTATGCTTCTCAGGTATGAGCTACATAATATATTTTAGTCATCTGCATTAAGATTAAATGCATAATTTCTTAAAGTACCTTTTTTTCCTTTACTTACCATAGAAGGAGTCCAGGTGACTAAGTCAGATGCTAAAAAGTTATCTGAGATTAATCCCACCCATTCTATCCTGCTGGAGCGCTAACAAGTCTTTGTATACAAAAAACACGGTGGCTACTTGCATGTACATTATTATCTTGCATATCACTGCTAATGAGGAAAAGATTTGCTTAAAAAGAACAGGAGGGGACATTCATTCTTTAGCATTCATTCATCCATCCATTATCACTAATCACAATCACTAGCCTGGCAGCCATACATTTGTCTGAAACATTATTTCTTACACAAATGTGTAATTCGTTTCTGGAAAGGCAAAATTAACCCTGAGGGAAAATACATAGCTTATGCCTCATTTGTATCCAGTGACAGCCTTCCAAAAGCCGGGGCTGCGTAAGCACAGTGCATTAAGTGGATAACAGAGGTCACTTTGAACAGCTACTCATTACTCTGGGATGAAAGGGCCACTGGTATTATGCAGGTCACTTCAAGCAAATGCCAGTAGAGCCAGTCTACACTGCGGTATGTTTCCTTATATGTCACAGGCAAAGTATTTTAGGAAGGTTCTGGCAATTTTCACATTTTATTATTGGAACCCATTTTGCCCTCTTTGGATTGTGGAGTCAGCTGCTCTAGCTATCATCCATCACATTATATAGGTTTCAGCAAAAGCCATAAAACTCACGGTGACATTTTTGTATTTCAGTGCCCAACACTTCAGACTCTTCCAGGCTAGGAGGGAGTGAGTGGTTCGTCCCAATGCCATACTCTCTCTTCATATGATCCAACTCTCAGTTTCAGTCCTGAAAGGGCTGCCAAAAATTTAACATCATTTTACATCTTTCTATTTAAACATCTCTGAGAGAGACTACAGCATGTGGGATGGCAGGCCTATTTAATAAAGGGGATGTGGAAAAGCAAATGGGGAGAGGAACAAAAAAGAAAACTCTCTGGAGTTATTTTTAAACTTTGCATGTTTCTGAACATGTTCAAAGGTCTGGGTGTTACTCTGGACTGCAAGGAGATAGAGCACAGGGAAGTGCTCTTCTGGCAGGATGACCGAAGGCACAGGAGTTCTCTGTTCACATCCATCCACTTTTTCTTTCCACAAATACAGAGCAGAACAGTTTGCCCACCCACCACATTGTACTGTACAAGGAGAAAGAAACGTTGTTCTAAAGTAGCCTTTTTCTGTTTCTTAAAGTATTCACCCTGCCCATACCTCACACTCAGCCGCAAGGGGAATCAAGCTACTTCACTCCTCCACAACCAAAAGACAAGCTATGGAAGTAAGGCTTGAGGAAGGCTTAACATAAGGCAAATATCTTCATAGGGAGTGGTATGAAATCACAATCCTCCTGTGCACACACAGGGATTTTACTACATATATATCTGACTGGTAAAATAGAAAGGACATGGGTGAAACACAGGTGCTGCTGAGGAGATACCACCCCCACCAAATTTCAAAAAGCCATGCTCTTCTTTAGAGGGTAGAAGTCACCTGATGATGCTATCCCTCACGGTATCTTGTTCCCCACATCCTTATTTTATTGTTATTGTATACACCCTTCATATTGCATTGGTAAGAGCAAACCCCAAAAGTGCAAGAATTCTGGAAAACACATTCACTTTTGTTTAAAGTCTTCTCAAAAATGCCAACTTGCCAAGCCAACATGTTAAGGTGGACTTCGGAGCCCTCTAGTGGCTTGGGAGAGGGGAAATTGTGAAAGAGGAATGGCAATTAAATTTTTCAAAAAGACAACATTTCTTATCCCTTTTGAACCAAAACACCAAGCATAAGCAGAGTTTCTCCCATCAATTCCAGTAGAATTGAAAGTCTGCATTAGCCTATGTACCTGCTTTGCTCTTCCACTCAACGTGTGTTCTTTGAAGTGGGACTAAACTGGATGCTGCACATTGCCCTCATTTTTCTAGAGCCAAAGGCCAATTGTGGTCCCAACATAAATCCTGAACTCCTCTCATCAAGGGGAAAGACATTCTCAGGCTGTCACAGATATGACAAGTTTGTAAACTGTACAACCTATCAAAGCTTGTGAACCAAGAGTGGGACACAAAACTGGCTTCCATCTTATACCACTTAAGCGCAGTGACTTTTTTGCAGGGTATTCATTCACAGCACAGCTTTTCCAGCACTTATCTTATTCTGTACCTCCAGTACCTGGGAAGCAAGTCAGTGGGCATTTTGAGCCTCTTGCTGCCATGCATGAAGATGTCCCAGCACGTGAATGGATCCATAAGGCTGCACTACAGCCAGGGAAGCAACACCCTATCACCTCAGGCCTGGAGGGATGCCACAGCAGGCCAGCACTGCGTCCCCTCAAATGTGACATGGCCTGAGGGCTGTCTCAGGCTTTGCAAAGAAGGCTGCAGCTGAACCCTAAAACCATATTCAGCAGTAAAGTAAGAGATTGCTCTAGTGTTTTCTCTTAAAAATGCTGAGCTGCTTTGTGAGAAAGTTGGATAGGTCTCTTTAAATACCTGAAACTGTTATAAACCAGTAGGAAGAAGACTTAAAAACAGTGAGCCTCAAGTAGTTCCCATAGAGGCAATTCCAGTACTGCTAACCCAGAATGTTTGAAATTTGTGGTAAATGTCTTCCGCTGCATAATTATAAGACTTTTGTTAAAATCTTGATGGTGTAGGAAAGGCAGTATGTGTTTCTTTTTGCCTTCTGGTCTTCAACCTTCTGTGTAGCATTTTCTGTATAAAATTTTCTTTAGATCCCAGCTAGAAACATATCTTTATGTAAAATCTGAGATTTCCACAGACCTCTTAGAGTCCCAAAGAAAAGCAGTTTCTAGGCAGGACTCTCAGTAAAATCACAACTCGCAGCAATTTACTGCTGCTGTCTTGCTTACAAACATCTAGGGCGGATAATCTCAGGTCTTTTTTTAATCAAGGAAAATTTCATGCCATATTACTGTCCAGTTTCAAAAGAGATTTTAGAGCATACACAGGCCGAGTGGTAAAAGAGAGGTCATGTTTGTGGTGCAGCTTAGTTTATGGGCTGTACCCAGGCTGTTTTCAGCAGGGACCTGAGCGGCTAGTACTTGAGAGGACTCCAAAAGCCCTGTTGTAGACGCTGCAAAGGGGAAGGGTTAGGTACGAACACAGAAATATCTTCAGCTAACCAATGCTGTGACTGATCGGTAATTGTTACAGACTTTTGAGACCTAAAGATTTGGTAGACATAACCCCATTTAAAGTCGGTGACCTCTCTCCTCTCTCGTGCAAGCCAGATTTCATGACTCGGCGACGCTGCAGAGAGGATGCTGACTTTAGCAAGCTGCCAGTGACAGCAGACAATACATCTATACAACACAACAGCATGTCAACCAAAGACGTCTCACCCCTGGAAGCAGTCTAGCTGCATGAGCGGTGTTTTGTTGTGTTAAGTAGCAAGAGCAGGCCAGCGCTGTGGTAGAACGCAATATTGCCTCTGGTTACACTTACCTATGCCGAGCACTGCATCTTGCTGGTCCTCACACCTGAAGTGTGAATCAGCAGCTCAGGTCTGCCACCGGAATAAAACAACTGTTTCTTTTAATGTGTCTCCTCTTCAAAGCCTAGTTTTCTTTTTTCTTGGTTTGTTTTTTTCTTGCTTCTCTTTGCTGATTTCACACCAATTATCCCCTTTACGTAGATAATAAAGCATAAGGTCTCGTCCAGACTTGAAAGTTAAAGCAAATTTATGCTGAGTGAGAATTTGCACCACCACAATAACTTTTTCTGAATAATTTCCTGTATAGACAGGCCCATTGCTATTATAGAGTACACGGAGCAGTCCCCAAGTCTCTCTTGAGCATCGCCTCAGACCACAGTTAAACCAATTCAGCCTGTCTCTTGTGGGCCCTTGGGGGAGGAATCTCCAAGTGCCCCAGTCTCCTTTCTTGAATGAGACATGGCTGAGAAAAAAGGGCAGTGCCCAGACCACTCAAAATGCCTGAAAGGTTGGGTGGAGGTCTCAGGGCTGCAGTTCCCCAGTGCCTTCGGCACCAATGGTGGCAGCTGTTCTCCACCTCCCACCACGCTCCACTCCTCTCCTGAGCAAAACCTGAACAAATCAGAAGATGTAACCTTACATATTTTATATTTGGCCTGCAATCTGAATGCACTTTTCCTCCCACATGCTGTCATACTGAATTAACAGTTCATCCATAAGTCCATTTTCCTTTGTACTCTGGTAGAACATTGTTTCTAAATCACCAAGATGGAATAAAATGTACCATGAAGAGCCCAAAAGGATTAAATTAGTGGAGAGTGGATTAAATGTGCAATATTTTCCATTTCTCTAACACTCACAGGGGAAGAAATGAATCTGTGGGATATTAGGAAATGTTGCACTAATTGACATTTCAACCTGCCTGTGACATTTTCTTTTGAAGTCATCCATTAAATCACAATGTACCCAGTTGGTACATGTAGCAATGTATTGTTATCGTCACAGTGTTTCAAGTAGAATTACTCCATCTGCTTACAATCTTATTCTGTATTGTTTCATATTTTTTCTAAGACCCTACTTTCCTTAGTTTTGCAAAAAGACGCTGTAGTAGCTATTCTAATTGAAGAACTACAAATGTTTTGGTTTTATTCTGAACTTCTCAAAGCTGAACGTGACATTTAAACTATTCAAGTGCTAAATCAAATTAAAGGGAAAAGTAAGTAAGTAGGAGAAATGATTACTAGATAATTGGTGTATTGTTTAATAATGTCCACTCTGTGTTTAAGTTTCTCATTCAGAGCCCGTTGAAGTAAATGGAAATTCTCCCTTTGACTTTCTGTTTCTTTTCTCTTCTTCAAGAGTCCTTGTCCAAAATACGTAGTAATATCCGTTGTCAAAGAGAACTTATCTTGTCAATGGTATGGTGTTTTTAAAGATTCCTTTTTTCCTAAAAGTAAAATTATTTGTATTTTTGCTAAGGTCACTACACATCTTCTTCGGACGTGGTTTCCTAGTAGTTTCCAAGCTTCAACACTGCTGGAAACCTTAGCCTAAAGTGCAGTTGCAACAGATACACAAGAATGTTAAGGGAATAAAACACAAAATAACTCAAAAATATATTCATGTGCTACAATGCATTCATTGGACAAGCATGTCTGCAACACTGCATGAGCATCCGTCAACCTCACTTCAGTAAGAAGTTACAGATTACATATGAAGTGTGGAGAGAGGCTATAAGAGGAATCAAAGATGAAAAAGACCTCTGTGGAGGGGTAAAATGAAACAACTGTGAGAGCTTTTTTTAGAAAAAAATTTAACAGAAGCATTAAAAATAAGCAAGAGTTGGACAAAAAGGGAACCAGACTTTCCTGCTTGATCTTATTTATAATATAAAGACTTGGGGAACTGCAGTGGAATGCTACAATTAAAAATAGACAAAGAGAAATATTTTTATTTATTTATGCATTATTTAGTGCTGGAATTCTTTGTCAAAGGACCATAGCTGCCTTAGCACATTAGGGCAGGGAAAGGATTAGCTAATGGTTCTGGTAATGAGAACTTTCCAAGATACTCATGAAAGGTTGTTAATAAAGGAATGGAAGGGTTTATGTCTCAGGACATAAAGAAACTACTAATTTCTGTGGAAAGAACAGCTACCTTGATGGGAAGTGTTTTCTTTATTACCCAGTGTCACACTCCTTCCTAAAAAGGATGTGGCATGAGCTGGCACCAGAGCCAGAGTCCTGGTGAAGATGGCCATGCTGGGATCTTCTAATAGGGAATGATGACCTCTCCACCTTCAGGGACTGAAGTCCTCACACAAGCGCAAGGTAATCCTCAGCATGTATCTTCACATTGCCTCTCTAAAATAAGGAGATGGGAACCTGAAGCACAAAGACTGACTTCCCCGAAACCACCAAAATACCTTCTGCAGAGTACTGAAAGGCTGTCTTACAGCTCAGGTCCTCAGAGCCCAGCCTTCTGGTTTATATGTGTCCACTGCACTGAACAGAGGTGGTAGCTGCAGCCAAGCTGAACATCAGTGTGCTCCACAGGAAGCCTTATACTCCCCTAGTCATCCAGACTGAGAACTTCTGTATCCCTTCTCTGTCCATGCATCCATGTTTCCTTTCTGTGACACCAGGTAAATCCAGCAAGCACACCTGCACCCAGGAACTGGGAAGCTCAGGCACATCCCCTGAGAAACAGCACTGTATCACTTACAGAGTGTGTCACTTACACTTAATATCTCTGTTGTTAGAATATATGTTTCCTACTGTTTCTTAAATAGGTGGTTGTTCTCAGAATGGAAATAGCTTCACCAAAATGAACACGGGGCAATGCAAACACTTAAGAACTCTGGATGCAAGCTGTGTTTCTCCTGTGGTTACATTTTCTTTACTTAGTGAAAATAGTCGTTTTCTTTCACTCCATGTGTAGTTGCCTGATTTGGTTTACTGTTCCCTTATTCTGCACTACTTCCACAAAAAACACAACTAAGAGGCTCACCTGGAATTTTTTTCTTCCTTTGGTCATCTGTCAATCACACTGAGACTTAGGCTTGTCCTCCAAACCCTCATAAATAAGTCATAAGCAAGGTAAAATGAAAAGAAAATAACTTGGTCTATGTTTAAACGATACTTACCAATGTACCTTGCCCAGTAGTGTTTCAGCTCAGGTTTCCCTTTCCTCTCATTTATCCATGCTATGGTGCCTTCCTGACAGCTATCTAAGAACTATATGACTCACAATTCAAGAATAGAAACTTTGAAAATTTAAAAGAAATAGGAAATGTCTTACTGCAGACAAATGGATTTTAAACCATTTCCCCAGAGTTAAGAAAAGAACTCGAAATACAGACACATGCACACACAAGCATAATTTAAAATGTTTGAACAAACAACAAGTTCTATGTTTTGTGCCAGGAATGTAGACTGGAGCAGAGAGATTACAAACCTGAACGCATGACTAAAAATATACATGCAGATGGGAGGGTATTAGAATCCATGTTGCGTATTTCAGAACAGATGGAGACTATGCTGTATTACAACTAATATTTTGGGAAAATACTAAGCTGTGCAAGTCCCAAATTAAAGTGTAAGTACAACAAAGCAGGTAGTATTTTTTGTGTCAGTAATCAGATGCTTTTAGAGGCAGTATGTTAAAAAAAAAATAGGAGAAGGGAAAACAGCTGAACCACATAAATAGTTCTATTGCTTTCTCACAGGTGCTTAAGCTTTGGCAAAATAAGGACCTTAATCACCAGTTCACTCCTTGTAATTAATAAGACAGTCTAATCTACTTTTCCTTTTCAAAACCACTGTTCCCTGACTCAGAGCTTTCCTATCAGCATTACAGGGTGATTTTAGGGCACTCAAGACTGATATGATTACATTAAGGTGGAAAAAAATCACAAATAATTATTTGGACAAATGTCAGGAAAAACTTCCTGATAATGAACATGATAATGTTGATTATAAAATAATTGCTTATTGGAAGAAGTGGGAACAGCATCTCTTGGGACTAATTTGTCGTGAGGCTAAGAAATAAATGATGTAGTAGGTTACTGCTCCCTCTAATTTCTGTGACTCAGCAGTTGCAATTTCAAACTGAGCTTCAGTGCAGAGTGCTGTAGAAGTATTTGAACTCTAGTCTAAAGATTTTATAATGAGCTCTGAAAGAAACCAAGCTGTAGCAGAATGAAGAGCACAGATTTGTTTCAGCTTAAATAGAGTAAAAGCCCCTTTGAGCTAAGGCCAACAATTTAAGCTGGGAAAGTTCTGGGTTTTGTTGCTCAGGGGTAAAAGGGTCTCATGGAGGCATTGAGAATAAGTAGCTCAAGTTGCATGTCTACCTGCCTTCTTGGGAAGAGTGAGTCATGTTTCCAAACTACCTAAACTAACTGAATATAACGGGCAAAATCTGACGAAATTAGTGGAGGATTTCCAAGGCTCCTCTCAAATAAAGGAACTGGTGTAGTTTCTGTTTTCTTCCACCATCTCTCCCTTCAGCCAGGTGACTCTGACCATCTGTGTGATTACAGCTCTTTTCTACCACCAATAACAGAACTTGGCTCTGGGCCACTACAAGGTTAGAAGACACAGCTCAAGGATGCACTAGCCTATATGACTTCTTTGTTTTCTGTCCTCCTGCTTTTCTTCCTCTGTAAGAGACAGAGAGAGACAGTCAATATTTTTTTACTCATTCCAGAGTTTTGATGTCACAATATAAGCCTTTGGTAGGGGTATTTGACTTGTATTCAGTCAGCTCAAGGAGTAACACAAGCAGCTTGGAAAGATCCTCCAGAACTGATGCACCCTGTTCTTCAGCTGCAAGACAAGAAAGAATGTAAGACGATGACAGGCATATTTCAGGATAGACATACTGAATTTGACAGCTCCCTGGCTATCTTTAACTGAGATAAGATAATGATGACTAAATTATACTATAAAGAAAATTCTTCTCTCTTATAGTCATACACTAGCTTCACATTGAATATATTTCCAGTCTTGAAGTCTTTTTATCATACAGACTTCAAAGTTTATGCAATTTTCTACCTTACTCTTCATTTAAATTTTTGCCTCTGCACTCTGATAAACTGAAAATGGTGGTAGGTTTGGTTGTTGTTGTAGCTAGTGGGAACTTTCTTTTCTCCCTGTGGGTAACGCAGGACAGCCCAGTCCACGCAGGTTTCACTCAGTTACCAAATCAACCAACAGGTATTTAGTACCACAAAGCTGATCCCTGACTCTAGCTGTGGTTGTGCGTCTGTTCCCTCCAGGTAATGGGTACACCAGTTCTGTTTTACTGTTTTGTCTTCACCAAGCAGTGGATGTTACCACAATAACTTCTGGGGACACTGAGCGCTCACCCACCAAACTGAACACAGATATCTTGGAAGTATGAAGTGTTTAGTTCTTTTGCAGTTTCAGTGGCATGAACAGCTGTCTGAGACATCTTCATTATCCAGGGCTAGATAAAGATTCAATCGTTAATCAAATACTCTGTAAAATATATGTGATCCAACAATTACTGTGCAACACAGCAGATTTTTCAGGACCAAATGAAGAATGCTAGTGGCAAAATGGAGGAACATGGTGCAAAGGAGTAATAGTAAAGGAAGCATCTTAACAGTAACTAATCAACATATCAGATAGAAACTAATAGATTCATGTTGACCTTAAATATTGAAAACCCTTTCTGTTTTATAAATACGTTTTAGTTAAAACAAATGTGCCTTAGTTATTTAATATGTTGCCGTTATTGGCATTATTTAAAAAAATAAAAGTGTACTTGAAAATAATGAATATGTTTAGTTGGTAGCTTTTTCTATATGACTGATATTGAAGTGTCAGTATTGACAGGTGTCCTGGTTTGAGGTAAAACAGGACCAATTTTATTCAGTAACTTTTCTTTTTAGCTAGGCCTCTTCTAACTGCTGAAATTAACAGCATGTTGTGCAGAAAACTGTTCGCTCTCAGAGTGATAAGACCCATGTTTATAACTGAGGCCAAGGAACGGTATGCAGAGAGGCTCTTGCTTATACTTATTGCTGTAACAACCAAGGCCAGCCAAATTTGTTACTTGCCCCGTTGGAGGGTCGGAAGCGGAAAAGCGTAGAGGGGTCACACCTGCGGGGAGGAGTGGACAGGACAGGTG
>VFFE01007738.1:109804-124437 GCA_008921705.1 Burhinus oedicnemus
CGTCCGTCACCGAGTCCAGTCTGGGACTTCCCCAGCACCTGCTGGTGACGTGATTGTCATCCTGGGAGCTTGATACGGTTTTGTATATATTTCATTATTTTTCTTTTTATTATTTTATTATCAATATTTCATTAAAGTAGTTTAGATCCTTCTAAACTCTTAAGTCTCTTTTTCTCTCTCTCTCTTGCCTCCCGAGCGGAGCAGGAGAGAGAGAGCATCTGTCGTTCCACCGGATTAGGCCAATTTGGCCCAAACCACGACAACAGGTCAGCTTAGTCATGTACTGGAAATATCTTTGAAATTTAATAAACATCAACCTAAGCAATAATGTAAAAATGTGCAAAAATAAATTATATGGCTCAAAGGAAATATTTTCTTCTTTTTCTAACTTCCATACAGCTATTTTCTATCAGGTGGAATACAACTCAAATAAAATTTACAAAGGTCAGACTTTCACTTGTTACTTTTCAATTTCCATCCTCTGTGAGTGTCTTATGATGTGTAAATCTCAAAAGCATTTTACAAACAATTTAGTAGGCTGTTATTAACAGCTCAATGTAAAAATTAAACATTATTATTTGAATTTCTAAGAAAAACTCTAAGTCTTCCTCTCCACTGGTTTGAAATTAAAACAAATCCAAGGCAATAGATAGCAGTCAGTCCATGAAGAGGGACTATTCACACATTTTCTGAGTTTGATAGTGGGACCCAGTCCCATATTACCAATCTGACTGCTGCTCTAGCTAAACTCAGGTAAGTACCTTGCCAAATGCAGCTTTCGGAGCAGAGCTGGAAGGACAGATTTCCATATCCCTACTCCAAGGCTGCGCGATACAAGCCTGCACATCTCCAAAGGAAACAAAAAGGAAAATGCCATTGAGCCATTGTCATTTTAATAAGGAGCTTGATGACTTCCTCAAATATCACTGCATATACTTTTCCACATATCTACTATGTAAGGAGGTTGATATATTGATTCCCATTTGTTGGGAGAGATATTTATGCCACATAGAGCAGCCGCATTTGCTACCGCTTCTTGCTGTCACCAGCTCTTCTAGCTGTGTTTTGTCAGGATCTTGTCAAAGGGATCTACCTCAGATTTTAACACAGCTTACCGTCTTATTAGCACTATCTGTTGTAAATTAAGATATTTCTGATGATGCTACATCAGTGCCACAAGCAAAGACTTTATTTTCCATCCATAACCACGTTCCTTCTATCGCTTCCAGGAAGAAATCTTGCCTGAGTTGAAACTATTTTTTTTTTTCCTCCTGTATAATACTCTGTGCAGTGTATTTATCCTGGCTTTTGTCTGTGCAGGAACTTCCCAGTACCCAAGAAATTATTTGAACTGAAAAGTACCAAAGGGGAGCATATCACAGCTACTTTTCTGTTAATACAAGGTCTGCAAGCCACTGCTGTCAGCTCTGCAACTAAGTGTACTTGCTATAGTACACATGAGCCAAAGTTGTATCTACTTTGCCTATATTACTACTAAAAAATTTTAAACTGTCAGCAGCATTTCTGAAAGGTTCTTGTCCTTCAAGATGGTTCAGGCTCCCCCAAAATGGTCCATTTTTTTGCTGTTGACAGTCACTTGTTCTGGCCTTTCTCGCTACCATTTAACTGCACAGTAAAACTAGCAAGGCAATGTTTTGCATAAAATCCTGCAGAGTAAATGAACTGCCCGTATGAACTGAGTTTGCCACAGAACTGAAATTTTCCCCATCACGTTACAGTACTTCTTTCCCAAAATGGCTCTTCCAGCTTCTGTCTCTCCCATCTTGCTCCTTAGCGAATACTTGGCATGACAGAAGTAGCTTCATACAACAGATCACAGGTATTTAGCATCCTTTTCCATTCGCAGGCTCAGTTCTACTATTTGTGAAGCCAGTCTCCTGTTCCAGCCACTGCTGCAGTCAGGGTGAGAAAATTAAGTTCTGCAGCCGATGGAAGTGGTTGTTTGCCCTTTTGAGTACAAAGAGATAAAACAAGTGTTTCTCCCCAGTTTTCCTTTCCCTGTGGAGTTTCGCATCCGAGACATTTCTCAAAGCCAACTTTTCCCAAAGCAAGGTTCTTTTCTTCTTCTTTGTCATTTGTTCCTTTTTTATTTAAATCAGAAATGACTGGCTAATCAAAATTGCTTGAAGTCCTTAGTGGTCTGTTTGGCTGAGCATGCTGCCAGCATAGCTGTTGAAACTCCAGGGACTTTGAATTAACTGATGGCAAAGGCTTCAGACAGTGACTGACTGGCTGTGCTGGGACCCTGGGCTCCATGTAACAGTAGTTTGTCTCTTCCCAACAACCAATAAATAGTACCCAAGTGATTACTGTCTGTAGCAACAGTCCATGTTCCTATCACATTTAGAGGAATAAAGAACATGGGGGTTATTACAGAAGGGTAAAATATTCTTAGCTCTACTGTTATGCTAGAGTGAAACAAACCCCAGCTGTCATTTACAAGTGTCGCCCATGCCCTGAAATACTTTTTTACCACTTTCTCAACTCCTCTGACTGCATGCGATGATTATGCCTCAACCCAGCCTTCCTCCCTGGACATCTTAACCTTCTTCGGACTGATCAATAGAATCCTTTGGCTGGGGTGAGGTTTCTGTCCCACAGCAGCTAGGTGAGGAGGTGGTGAGCTGTCCCTCAGCAGCATCCTCAGGCTTTGCAGAGAAGTGGTATTTTCCCTTTGCAGAGTTGCCTCCAGCAGTCTACGTATCGGTGAATTACGAGGTGACTGCCGTGACCCTGGTAGCCGACCTGTGCTGCCCAAAGAGGTTCGTGAACTCATGAGAACCAGAAAGCTTTGTGGAACAGAATGAACAAACATCTGCCAGGAGCTCTTGAGGTTTCACTGATCCTCCGATGGCATGCCTGCTCACTGAAGGCCCATTGTTATACAGACAATGGCCTCTGAAGCACCATTCAGGTTCTGTTTCTTGAGATTCCCAGCTAGTTGTCTAAAAATAGATAGTTTTGTTCTCATAGCCTCAAGAAAGTCCAGGATAACACTGAAAGCAATAAGGTGGTGAGGAGCAAGTGGATCTATACAGTAGTTCTCCTGTGGAGTCCAAAAGTTGTTCACATCCTGAGCCAGTCTCTGCTCCTGGAGAATCAAGTGTGAAGTCTAGGAATAACTGTTAATTAATGATCATTGAGCAGAGGGTAATGGAGTGTCTTCTGCTAAGATATTACTAAAATCAACTAGCAGAAAAATTAACTCATGTTTGTGTTCTGGACATCTCTGAGGCTTCTTTCTACTGAAATTATGAAATATGATGTAAAATTAGTTTTTTTATATACCACTAGATGGCAAACTAGCAGTGTGATACACATCAGACTTGCTATCATGGAAATCTCTGATTAGGCATTATTGTAAAAAATGCAGGCTATCTGTATGCAAATCAACAGAAGCTTGATGTGGTGCATGCTGATAGACAACAAAGAATACTTCAACTTTCATGTTTCAAATTAATTCGTGATGTTTTAAGTCTGGACAATACAGATCTTGTTGGAATCACAAAAGATTTCTAGGGCAAACGTTTCACACAGCCTTCGCTTTCCCTTCTGATTGCCCACAGGCGCACACCTACAGCTCCCTCGCCTGGGGCTGAGTGTCAGGCAATGCTGTAGTGGCGCCAACTGGAAATAAGTGGAGGAGTTTGAACAAGACCGTCACAAGGCCCTTGAAGAAGGGTTGTAACACCAGACTGAGATGTGCGGAAGCGCTCGAGGAGGGCAGTCAGGCTCTTTCCATTGTCTACATTTTGCAGGGGCCTAGTCATTAATATAAGCACAACTGCTGCCGCCGCTTCCTGGGGAGGTCTGCAGGGGCAGAGCAATTAGAAAGCATCCACTAATGAGAGGGGAAAGGCACCAAAAAGTCTCCCAAGAGCTCCCAGTCATTTTCCCCATTGCTAAAATGAAGCCACTTAAGGGTGTAATTGCTCACAGTTGGTTTTCCAGCTCTGAAAATCTCTAAATTACAGAATAAGCACTGGAAATGCAGAATACTCCATAACCCAACTAAAATCTAGGGAAAACTGGGAAGAGTGAATATGCTCGCTCAAGCCAAAATGCAATCACATAGTGACTCAAGAAGTGTATGCTGGGAGAGAAGAGAGTCACTTGACTTGTTTGTACATATTTAGTCCCTTGCATTTGGTTTATATCAGGAGAAGACAATGATAGAATCAGGTAGTTGCTTGGACACAAGTGAGGATCTGCAAAGAATGGACAGAGAAGCTTTGCTTTGCTGTGCACCAGAGCAAAAACCCAGAGAGCACTCCTCTTGTCATAGCCCCCAGCCTGTTTTTTCCATAACCAACAGACCCAAATGCTTCCTGAGCTCTCTGAGGGTCATCGCTATGAACAAATCCATTTTGGGTTCTTTGCCTGACACCAGTTCACAGACACAACAGTTAATCCCCAACTCTTATTTTAGTTACAAGCTCCCACAGGAACCCCAGTACCCACATGTCCCAGCATCTCTTTGGGCTTCTATACAGTGCTGTTTTTAGGGACTGATTTCCATTTTTTCAACTTTTACCAAACACACATTGAATCAAGAGCTCCTTTTGCAGAAAAAGGTTTCAGCGGGCTTCCTGTTCGTCTTGGACAAAAAATCCTACCCCCAGCATTCAGAAATTGCCCTATGGCTCTCTTCATAACAGCAAAATTATAAGCTACTGTATTATTGTTGTTGCTATTTTTATTATTAGTCTTGGAAGCGCTTATTTCTGTTTTCTTTTTATTCATATGTGGATGATCAAGGCAAAAGCAATAGACATGCAAAAGTTTTGAGGTATGCACTTATTTTTAACGTCCAGCAGTGTTTGGACTGCAAGAAAACTGCTCACCAGTAATCCACTGCATTTGCTTGTGATGCATGTTTTCTGCTTAGCCTGTGTATTTAAGCCTTAGTTCCCTGAGACTAGGTCTTACGCTGCAGAATAAATGCTTTATTATGAAGTAGACCCTCTATTGTGTTTAATAAGTACCTAAAGAGTTGAAATACGCAGGTATGGAAGGCTGTTGGGGGCAGCTTCAACTGCCTATTTTACCTAAGCCTGAGCTCTGAAAAGCTGAGAGGGCTGGGGGCACATGGGGCGATGGCCAGAGGTTAGGGAGACAATGCCATGGTCCACCTCTGCCTCTACCCAGCAGAAGCCGTGGTTGCAGCAATCTTTGCTCTCTCCATTTTGCACCCATTCTCAGCACTCCATTTTGCTCCTGTCCCTTTCTTTTCAGTAACAGAAACACCTTAGGCCCTCCAGGCTCCCATCCTTCATCCTTGGGGCAGTAAAATGAGTGTTTTACGTATTTTTCAGGGGGCATTCAAGCTGACTCAAGTTGTCACATACACACAAACAGCAGACTACATTAACTGGGCTTCAGCTGCATTTCTGAAAGCAATGTGATTATAACAGCTTTAAAAGACAGGACGGTCTGTAATTAGCAGAGGGGTTTTCTTGGTGATTACATTAACCTTTAGCTGAACGTTACTCAAACCATCACGATGTTATTTTTATGGTCCCCTACCAAAGTACGCCTCCGTAGGAGCGCGACCCTGTCTTGATCAGTGGAAAATTCCATGTCCTTGTGTAAATCCTACAAGTGCCTTGCTTTGGTCGAGTGCCACCCTGCGCTGTGCCTGGTAAGGTTTTGCAAACAATGGCCTCGCTGGCTGGAGGGAATCCAGCCCAGCTAGTAATGTTTTCAGTCATTCTTTCCCTGTGCAATGAATGAAGAATGAAAAATGCAGCTATTCACAGGAGCAGTTTTGTCAGATAGTAACGACCTGAGTACTAATGTAACAGAGCTTTAACACACGATGTGTTCTATATATTGTTATTTTCCATACGGTTTGTTTCTCTTTGTGTTTTCCAAACACAGAACTATATCTAGGGTTCAACAGAGCTCTAGAAATGTACAGAGAAAACAGTGGCCATGACTATAGCGGAAAACAATTAAGCTGGATAAATATGCAAACGTTCCTCATAAAAATCCAATGAAGAGATTAGCTGTACAAATATACAAAAGTTCATGAGAGGTGGTCTGGCACCACAGATTCTTTCTTTGCTCGTTTAATCTGATTAAGTTCACTCCACATAACTCTAGTCTACAATGCAGTAAAAGTACCACTGTAACCTAGCTTAGTTCCAGTACTAGTACAAATTTCATGTGTGCAGTTATGACAATAGAATAAGACCTTGGAACAAGCTGAGTGGGTAGTGTATGAGAAAAATTATTTTTATTAAAAATAAAATGATAAGAAATAAAACTTTATCCAGTTTTGCCTAGTTTTGTTTCAGAATTCTTAAAATGATGGCCCTGATGCAGGTCTAGGAGCAACAGAAAGAACTACCAGCTGAAATAGTCCTGTGAGCTGCTGAGAGTGGAAGTAATCACTGGGGACTCAGGTCACCGAGCTTTGGGGACATTCCCTGATTTATCTTGGCCTCAGTTCCCTACCACCTAAATGGGCATAGGTCTTCCTTTTCCCCAGCCTGCTTTTGTGTTCAGACCAAAATGTTCTCTGGGGCAGCAGGTTTGCCTGCTGTAGACCTCTGGGTTGGGCTCTTGGCAGGACTTCCAGGTGCCACCATACCCCTGCAATAGCTGTGCCAAAGTAAAAAGGGAGTTTCTCCATAATGTTCATACCAGCATCATTCTGTTGCTGTTTTCTCTTTCTTTTACAAATGCATACATTTGTGAAGTCTCCCTCTCTAGGTGTGTAACACAGTCCTGCTTCAAGCCCAGGTGGCCCAGTCCAGGCACCCAGAGCTGAGTAGATGGGTTCAAATGCTGCCAAGGGAGGGAGGATGGGCAGCTGCCCACAAAATTGAGGTTTGCTCTGAAAACTAGGATGCAGGGACTGTGCAAAGGGACGCACCTGGTCACTTATGTGCTTCATTTCTCAACACAACCAAAGGACTTTTGTCACACAGTCACTTGGTCCATGAATACAAACACCACTTTCAATGAACGGATTTCAGTAGCAATAGTATTCCTTCTCTACTAATTTTTGTTTCTCCACTGATTCATTCTTTGGCATGTCATCAACTTTTTCTTCAGCTGAACAGATACATTAATTATATTTTCCTCTTTCAGGAACTTTCTTCATCTATTTTTTACCCTGTAATGTGAAGGCCTCCTGGATGAGTTTGCGTTATAAATCATTCCTGTTTTCTCTATTTAATGCTTAACATCTTTCTAAATGGCAGAAATATGGTAATGAAGGGAGTAATATCTCCATCTCCCATAGCAAGGTATGCTGAAGTTAAGAGAACTTGATAACTTTTGAGTGGAAATATCAGACCTTGAAGTTAGGTGTCTAAATTCATGTTATATTTACTGGGGAGAACTGGGCGCTTCTGGAGGACAAGTCAACTCTCCTATATTGAACCTTTACACTGAGATTAGATGAACTGCATCCTAGAAGTACTTATTCATGTTTTAATGACTATAAAAGGAGTCTGGCTGAGAAGCTTACCTTACAGCCATCTTCATCATGGACATCCAAAGTTGATGAACATGAATCCCATGCTGAATGTCCTAACTTCCAGAAACTTCAGGAACCCGCCTGCTCCTGGGGTGTGGGAAGACTTAAAATCCAATACAGAAATCTCAGGTTATTCAGCAGCTTTTCAAAATATTTTTGTAATTAACAAGTCACAAACTCATAGTCTTCTGCTTCAAACTTGTGATGAGCTCAACACTTGAAAACTGCAGTATGGCAGTTCTCATTCCTCCTGTGTAGTCACACTCCTTGAGATGGAAAGGACCTCATACTGCCTCACTTTCTGAGGCAAAAAAGACTGTTGTGTGCTGTGATGACTACGTGGTACAGCAGTGGAAAGCTGTGGGGGTTTCCCACATGTGGTATGCCTGGGTCATGGGATGACAGCTTCCATCTGGAGCACTTTTTATATCCTACCTTTCTGCAAACTATTTTCTCCACCAGATTGGATAGGTACAAGGATGTTCTCTGAGGTTCATTTTAGCGCCAAAGGAAATTCCTTCCAGACCCAACAGAAGGAGGCAGACTTCTACAGAGACCAAGTCAAAATGTCTAAATTACAGTCCCTTCTGGGGCCCTGAATTGGGCTTGGAGGGTAAGGAGATTGACTTCATGAGGCTGATGGTGGTTTCTCACCTCTGTGGATAATAGTCTTTGAAACAGGGTAGTCTTTGTTCAATTTATAAACACTGTGTCTACCAAACCAGAGCCCCAGACCTCTGTAGCTCTGAACTCAGCTGTTGTCTAGGGCAAAAGAGCAGCAGAGTGAGCAGTCACCTGCAGCTGTGAGCTGAACCAGTATGAGCAGTAACTTCTTCCCTAACTCTTCCATCACTAAAGAAATGGTATCCACTATGGTGAACCATAGGGGACCTCTTCTTGCATTTTCAGAAGCCTGAACCATTTCGGAAGGGTTTTGGTGAGCGGTCTGTATTTCTCACCACTGCACTTAATCAAATCTTTTTAAAAAGTTAAGACAACCCCAAATCAGCTGAAGGTTAGATAAAATAGCTAGATAAAGTACCTTCATTTCTGATGAATCCTTTTTCAGAAGAAGAACAAACCTGAATCTACAGCATTTATATTAAAATCTGGAAACTTCCAAAGCAAATGCAAATTAGTCTGTGGTATGGCTGAGCTTCCACAGGACACCTGGCTGCCCCAAATTATCCATTTAATGTTCTTACAGAATTTAATAGAGCAGTTTATCTTTAGTTTCTGTCTTTTTATGAAAATGGTAAATCTTCACCCAAAGCTACATCACAGAAAGCCTTCAAAAGACCATGATGTTTGCAGAATTTCAGTACAATACTTTAGGATACGCGCTGTTATGTCAAGATCCATTGCAAGGCTGGAGCCATGATGTTTTGGTATCCTTTATTTCCATCTCTACAAAAGTTTTACTGTGACTGTAAAGGACATTGGACTTCATGGTTTATATATAATATCATGCATAAATAACATCAACGTTAGAAAAAGTCAGCCATAGGATAAATTTGGGCTTGACAGGACAACAGGAATGTTCATTTCAGATAAGTGTGGCTGATAATAATAAATCTTCACATAAGGTTCATAGGAGGCCTTTTCTTGCCTTTCTCTTCATCTTCTCTAGAAACAAGAAAATATCACATTCTAATTCTCCTAACACTTCCTGTACTTTTTGTGCTCAATTTTTGTTTTTCTTTATACTTCAAAATAGTGTGGAAGGAGTCCCACAGCACCACAGCTTCACCTAAAGCTGTTTACATAAAAAACCCTTTTTAGTCTGTTTATCACTCAGGAAATTTGCATCAAGATCATAAAATAAATGTCATTATTCCACTTAACAGCCATAAGGATACAAACTTCATCTTCTCTAACAATGTGTTTTACCTCTAGTCAAAAAGATTAAAAACCTTTTCCTATAGGTCATAGTTGTTCAAGCCATACCAGCCGCACTAAAATTTTACAGCCTTATTCAAAATACATCATCATTACTCTTTCTGGTTAATCTTCAAAATCTAATCACCGTCTGATATGACTACAAAAGACACAGTAAAAGCATTCTTTAAAATTTTTCCAAACCTTCTAACAGAGCAGCATTAGATGGTAAATTTGCTTGTGTTGCCCAAATACTGAACTTCACTGCTGAAATAGATGCTTTGAAATAGATCATGGGAACTCTTACTGCCTTTGGAAAGAAATGCTTATTTGATTGTCAATAGATTTTTAAACACAGTTACTGATATCCTTTTTGACACATCACACAACCCTCATATACTTGCAGTGGCCCTCCACATTTTTGTTTGGTGCTACGTTGTCCATATGCAAACACACCTGACTCTTTGCATTTGAGCAAGAGCCTGCTCAGATGGGTCTGTGTCGTCTCCTTGTCCAGGTCCAAGGTCTGAGCCCTCAGCTCAGTCTTGCAGCTCATTGCAGTTTCAGTGCCAAAGCTGCCAGGCTGCCTTGGAGCACGGGGAAGCCAAAACACCAGTTTTCTCTGTCTGCTCACACCAACATAGCTGTAGCCTCACCTGTAGCAGGGCTTCCAAAGACAAATTTGTATTGAAAACATATTTATCAAAAGCTATCTGTAAAAAGCAAAACTTGAGTCATTTTTTTTCCCCAGGATATTTCTTATTTGGCATTATTATCTTCAATGTTTACTAAAAATAAAGATTAAATTTTAGTGTGCCTAGTTAGATATTTAATATTAGTATCTTTCTCAATAGCATAGTTTTTCAGCAAAGTCAAAACTTACCACTGAAAATGTTAGTGAAAAAAGATTAATTTTTTATATATTTTTGAAGATTTTTTTTACAGTTTTAAGAAAGAAAGAAAATAATTTTTCAACAGAATAAAATCATAACTGTGGTGATCTTCATTAAAGGAACAATGAAAATCCAGAAAGCATAGCAAAAAATGCGTAAGAATCAACTTTGAACATCCTTAGATACCACTGACTAAGAAATTAGTTAAAACAGTCATTCTTCTGTTTCATACTGAACCTTATTTACAGCCCAGCCCTTGCTAGGAAATACTAAAGTTCTTCTAGTTTTGTCCACTTTTGCTGCCAATCACATGTTTATGTGCATGGTCATTGTTGACCACAGGTATTGCACACCTCCTGATGGACTACAGAAGTAAGAAGGAGTCGTTAGGACCTCAGAGGGAGCAGACCAAAAATGTGGCTATGGGAAGAAGGGCTTCGGAGCTTCTATGTACACTCCCAGTGTTGGAAACACCACCAGCGCAGCTGCCAAGCTGTAGCTGCCCACACAAGCACATGCTAAATGGATCCTTATCTCTCCATTCTACCACGAACAATTATTTGTTTTCTCTTTATCTGTATTTTCATCTCCACCCTAGGACTCATTCAGCTCTTTTACAAAGACAAGCCTTGGATAGGATTCAGATTCAAGCTTCTCTTTTATTTTTCTCCAGACAAAGCGTTTTTATAATTGTGCAGGCATTACACAAGATTCCTTTTTTTTTGTAGATTTTCACTCAAGTCAAATCTCTTTGTATTGTACAATTAGGCAGCATCGGCACTTCAGACAAACTCTGAGAGTATGACTCCCTAGCATCCAAAAGTGAGAGCAGGACGTTGCCATCACTTATGGAGGATCAGATCACAATTATACCTTAGGTCTTGAGTGCATGTGCCAGCTGAATTAGATAGATAGCTTTAGATAAATAATCAACCTTGGCCTGGATCTGCTGAGTGAAGGTGTGCAGTCCCAGGGTAAAAGCAAGTAAGCAGAGATTAACCATTTCTAGTTTGTGTCATCCGATATTTGCACATTTTCACTTCCCACCTCTGTAGAGTGGGAAACTGAGTTCAGTCCATCGTATGCCATTACATTCCTGGTTTGGGGTTTGGTACAGAACGAACTAGTAAGCATCTGCACTGAATTTACTTGACCTTGCTGAGATGGAACCTCTCAGAAAACTGAGGTTAACAAGGGGTACAAACAGGCCTAAAATGCATCATTATAACAATGATGTGTCCCAGCAGCAGGCCTTTTCCCTGTTCATGTACCCTACTGCATGTGACAATGGCAGCAGCAGGAAAGGAAAATATCAGAAGAGCCCAAAAAGCACCTCTGTGCCCCTGTGTGACCCACTAGCACGGGGCTGCTGTTCTGGTGCTCAGCATGCAATACTAGCCTAACAGCCAATACGTCAGTGAAGTGTAGCACTCCGCAAATAAACTTTTGAAACACCACTTTTTTTTTTTTTTTTTGTAGGCAAGAAACCGTATATTTTACTATCATATGAAAGGCAGCACTCTGCTGCTCGTTTTGGATTTTTAGAGCAACAAGTTTTCTAAGGGCTTTGCACGAGTATAAACTAGGTTATTCACATGCTTCTGAGTACATTCTTGTTCTTTTCTAAGTTCACTTGTTTGTTAAATGGCATAGGAATGTCTCAGAAGTATTGAAGTTCAAAAGCCATAGAAATATTAGGAAAAGCAACAGTTCCTCAAACTGAGTTTTCAGTTCATGTAAACTCCATTACTATCATTTTAACAATTTAAATTCAAAGACATTTGGAAACAAAAAAAAACAATTCCTTTACTGTCAAAAGCACCTCATTCAACTGAGTGATAACATGTCTTTTCATGTAGTTGTTAAAATAAGGTCACAAGCAACTGTTGGATATACAGAAAATAACAACTTATCTTTGCTAAAAGCCACGTTTCCCAGAAAACTATCCAGTCATAAAGGTAACAACAGATGAGGAATCCACCACTTCCTATTACAGATCAATCCCAATAGTCATAAACAATATAAATATGTGTCTATCATTTAAGGTTCTTACTGGATACAGGGACAAACTTTTTCCTTACGAGGAGAGAATTGGAGCAGGTTGCCCAGGGTAGTTGTGCTCTCTGTCCTCGCAGGTTTCCAAGACCTGACTGGATAAACCCCTGAGCAGCCTGGTCTGGGCTCAGAGGTGAGGCTGCTCTGAGTAGGAGGTTGGACTAGTGACCTCCTGAGGACCCTTCCAGTCTGAATTATCCTGTGATCTTATGACACGATAATCCCAACATTAATTTGCCTGTCTCCAGTTTCCAGGCACTAGTTTTAATTAGGCCTTTGTGGGCTACCAGGCTTAGCTCTGCTGAATTATATTTCCTTGAAGTGCTCACCCCCTGGCCACCAAGGATCCAGATAGCAAGATGTGACAGAGCACTTAGTCTCCCTGCTGTGAGACTGAGGCATAAGGCTCTGGCAAATCCAGCCTCCAAGGAGTTTCCCACTCCTGGCTCTGCAGCAGGAGATCTCCAGGCTCCCAAGCTGCCTGTTGGTGAGCCTTGGGAAAAGCTCTCATCTGTGCCACAGAACAGCCCAGAGCCAGAGACCTTGACCTTTCTTCACTCCCCACCAGGCAAACAAGCAAAAAAACTTTTGACTGAAAAAACACACCACAACTTCCAGGCTACCCCTATGCTCAACTGCAAGTAACTGATTGCAAAAATATTTTATTGTATTTTATATTATTATTATTATTATTATTGTTGTTATTATTATTATTATTGTATTTTATTATTGAAGATGACCAGTTATCAAAGCTAACTCAGAAACAGAATTAAGAATAAGAGACACTATAGGCAGTTGTGATGTTCTTTCCTATAATAATAGAAATGGTGAGTTAGTTTTGAAATTGGGATGGTAGAATCGTTTCCCACGTGGAATAAAAAAATATATATTTCATATCCTTTTGTTAAGAATTATAACAGAATTCAAAATGAGGGATTTTTTTCAATTAGGAAGGTAGAAAAAATCATAGTAGGAAAAGGGGAAAAAAACATGAGAAAATTTAATATGTTCTCTTTTATCTGTAACAGACATTCTTTACTGTTTTGGAGACAGCAATTAGTCTAAGTAAATTAAATCAAGTGTTTAATAAGATTTTTAAGAAGTCAGGAAGGCTGGAAAGAGATAAATAAGTCTAGACAAAATATCCCTGTTTAATGTGGTTATTCATGCCACCTATGAAGGATGTGACTTGCGGTGACCAAGCTCTGTAATCATTTTAGCATGATACAGAGCATCATCTGAATGAAAGAACTCAGTTGTTTGATCTTCAGGGTGTATAATAGTCCCTCTCATAGTGGAAGTGTGTTTAATGTGTTGAAATTAGTTTGAAGGGAAAAATTGTCTCAGTTCCCAGTTTTTTTCTGCAGATTCTTTTTAGGCTTGGAAATTCTCCCAAGATATTCAGGAAACTCTACTCAGGAAATGGGAGAAAAATCTGATTACACTTAAAGTACATATTGTAGTCAATGCTTTGCACTACTTTGATTACGACTGTGTTAACTTCTGCATTTCCTGCTGATAGTTCGGTAGAGCACGGATTTTCAATATAAAGTTTTACATTTCAGTCATGGAGGAGCAAGAAGTAGAAGCTGCTGTACATCATCCAGGATGAGATCAGAAGTGTCATAGAAACTGGAAGCCAGAATATATGGATCAAAATCTGGTCAGGAAAAACCCCAAGTTAAGTAAATATGAATTAGAATTTATTCATCTGCTTCTTCCCACCTCATTTCAGTGGTTTGATCCATCATTTCAAAAGAAGTACCATCATTATTTTGGAAATTTTGTGACCCTTCAGTGAGATTTTAGGCTCAAGATCATAGTCCCAGATGCCAGCACAGTGCTTACACACAGATCTTTCAAAAAGCAGTGAGTGTCTCCTAGGCCAGAATGACAATAATTCTTCCTGTTCTTCACTTGTAGGTTTACAAGATGCATCTCACAATACAACATGAAAAAGATCTGAGGGAGAAGAGCTGGAATATGTCTATCATATGGGGAAAAGGTTCTGCTCTTAGTCTGTCATCATCTGTTCAAATGCTTTGCAAGATACAGCAGGCAAACTGGATTTCAGATAGAAAATGCTGATTCACCTCAAACCAGGCAAAAAATACACTCCTTTTTTGCATTCAGCTAGTAAGTTACCATGGGTATCCCTGAACAGCTTTGTGCTTCATACGGTGCTGCAATACCACACCACTGACACCGCAATGCAAACAGCAAATGGTAACAGAAGAAAGAACAGGTACTGTGGGCATCCTATCCAGCTACCAAACCATACCCACCCACCCCCAACC
>VFFE01007738.1:124457-145874 GCA_008921705.1 Burhinus oedicnemus
AATCTATAGTTTGCCCCTAAATGGTAAAATTGAAAGATCCCTATTAAAAACAGGAAAATAATCTTCACTATGTAGTGAATCAGAACACATTTTCGCCATATGAAAATTTTTAACGAGTTGGACTTCTAGATAAAATATAAACACAAAAAAACCCTCATTAAAACAGGGACAAGAATGGTATGTCTCATTTCTCCTCCTTTTATAATTCTGATTGGCAACTTAAACGTTTCCTCGTTTTCTAAAACTGAAGGCTACAGCATCTTAATTTTTTTTCCTGACTTTCTCCTAGTGCATGAATAACACTTTTTCATTGCTTGACTTGTTTATCAAAGAGTTTTCACTGTGGTCATTTAAAATCTTACTTGTTCAGTCTGTGTCATCAGTATTGTCAGGACAGGGGAGATGGCTGTGGCAGCAATCTTAATAAACAAGACAGAAGAGACATCAAAAAAGGTTTATTCACAGGACTTTACCATTAGTCAGACTCCTCTTAAAAGCCAGTAAACGTTGCCCTATAGTGTATTTACTCTTGAGACTTGCAGAGTACCACACATGGCATAAAATAAGTAAGGTGATAGGTAGGAGGCAGCATATGGAGTCTCACCATGACGTTCAGATTTTTTAGTTTTTGTAAAGTGCGTATTAAGTGCTGATATGGAACATGTTCCCTTTTAACCAGGCATGACTGCTTCATGTGACAATCTATACAAGGCTCCACAGTGATGGTCACAAGAACCATCAGAGACCCAAACCCCAACTTTGACCTCCCCTGCCTCCCACCACTATCACAAAGGGACAGACAAATTTTACAGGTCACAGACAAACAAAACCAAGACCTTGACAAAAGTCCAGGAACATAGCAAAATAATGTACAGTTTCAGCATCAGCTCCATCACCATGCCATGCCCTGTGTTTTCCAGTTCCGACCACAGGCTTCCATGGTGCTGAGCAAAAAAGCAAGGAACCAAAAACTCACCTGCAAAGGCAGCTACTTAAAACAATCAAGACTTCAAGAGAAATTTTCTGGATGATAAATTTTGAGATACTCTGGATGAAACTAAGGAGCATTCACAGGACATGAGAGGTATGAAGGATGCTCCAAAAAATCATTGCCCTTTTTTTTTTAACACAAAGTCTGCGGCTTTATGCATGGGGAAATCAAAGTTGTGCAGAATAAAAGGGTAAAAGATTTTGAAACTGAAATTCAGCATAGGATTTGTGCAGCAAAAAAAAGAATATTGCACAAATCAGATGTAAAAACTGGTATTCTAGGGGCTTGTGCCCCAACACAATGGGACTGGTTAACACTGATAATGAGACATTAAGGTTATGAGGGAATTAAGACGCTGGAGATCATTGCACCTATAACTTAGACCAACGACCCAGCAGGCTAGCACCGCCGATGAACAAACTTTGTTAGCACATGGTTCTACTCTTCCCAGTGCCTCCGAGTGCTCTGGCATTGTGGTGATCAATGCAAAGGCTGTGTGGGTACTCAGCTCTTCTGTGGTCCTCAACCTTACCCTCCTCTAAAATGGGAGCAAGGCAGAGGACAAGGCAGGGCCAAGGTGGTCTCTTTTCATTGATCCAGGAGTCCCTGAAGGAACACAGCAGAGCAGCAGCTCTCAGTGAGCATCTACAGCCATTTCATCCCAAAAATGTTGTGTGATGATGCTTCCAGCAAAAATTAAGGATGCAGCAAGTCAACCTGTTCAGGGTACAGGATATAGCTATATGATCT
This sequence comes from Burhinus oedicnemus, assembly GCA_008921705.1. NCBI lineage: Eukaryota > Metazoa > Chordata > Aves > Charadriiformes > Burhinidae > Burhinus > Burhinus oedicnemus. The sequence continues at coordinate 126,199 of VFFE01007738.1, forward strand.
CATACTTCACATCTTTACTACAGCCAGTACCAAACCGCCTTTCTTGCTTGTCTGTATGAACTACGTTCTACCTCCTTGTATATAAATCATATGAATTTTCTGAAACCTGTGTTGCTTCTGAGTCATCTTACACTCCGACTGGGCTCAAATGAGAGAGTAGACAAGCAGAGACAGACTGACTCATTCCTCAGATTTGAGGAATGTCTGTATTAGAGTGACAAACGAAACGCTTAACCCTAATGACTGTTATTTACTCTCCTCACTCTCACGAATCCACGTGAGCAGGAATACAATTCAAATGCTAATTCTCAGCTCATGTGAGTCATGCTTTCTTAAACTGTTCAGACCTCTGGTGTTTTTTCACTTGTCTCTTTGGCACACCTGTTTGGAAGGGAAGGGGAAGAAGAGCAGTTGAAAATAATTGATAGAAGGTGCTTGTTCAAATTGGAATGGAAAACGTAAGTTTCACAGCTAAATTACCTAAATCTGCTAGCACATAAGTCTTACTATCAAAAATAATGAAGAGGGGAGTCCAACTATCCTTTCTTTAGCAACCTGCTGTGAAAACACTAATTTTAGTTTACAGAAAAAACTCTTTTTAATGTAATCAGCCTTACTGAGGCAAATATAGTTCTTTCCAGCATACTTATTTTATTGGTCCACATTCCCATTTTCCCAGCTCAGAGATTAAACTCCTATACCTTCATTCATACTGAATAGCCTTAAGCAGTCACACCTATTTCAGTGAGCCTTCTAGAAGAAACTTCTGTGTCAGCTGAGGTTTCTAAAACTGGCCATGCATAGAAAATTCTTGTGTGAAACTAAGTCATTAGGCTGGATCTCATCATGTATCAACAAACCTGTGAATTAATTTCTGTTTTTACAGATGTTTTCCTGTTGTGTCATATCTACCCTTTAAACATTGCTTGAGTTCCAGCTCAAAATGAAGTCCACAGATACAAAACAAGATCTTCATCTAAATGGCATTTATTTTCAATATGGATGTTGAAGATGCCAAAAGGTTTGTCTAAAAAGCACAGAATTAGGCAAACACATTATTTAAAATTGTGTCGTTTAAATTAAAAAAAAAAAATAGGTATTTCAGACTCTGAAACATAAGACAGTGTCATATTCATTACCTAGAAATACACCTTAGAAATTTCAAAGACATGAAAAGAAGTGTCTATGTATCTTTAGCAGGTGTATTGTAAGCCTCCTCTTGGACTGAAAGAGCTGGGGAGACTGGGTGTTGGTATTGTACTTTTTTGTATGTTTCAATAACAAGTTCATTTTAGTCATTTATGCTATATCTATACTTGTAGTTATGGTTGACCTTATAGTTGCCCCAAGCCTATGACCACAAGCCTTCTATGTTTTAATCCCAGGACTCGTGTCCAAACACACATGTATCATAATACTAAAATTTCCACTGAGCTCCCAAGAACACGGTGAACTTCTGCCACTTAGTTCTTACTCAGCATTTTTTGCAGGATATCTTGAATTTACTGATTAAGTGCCCAATTTTAGCAGAGAAATTCATCCATAGGTAAACCTATAGTTGACTATTTTTGTCTTTCACAGAATCATAGAATCACAGAATCATTTAGGTTGGAAAAGACCTTTAAGATCATCCAGTCCAATCATTGACTCTACTCTACCAGGTCTGCCACTAAACCATGGCTCTAAGCACCACATCTACACGACTTTTAAACACATCTAGGGATGGTGACTCAACCACCTCCCTGGGCAGCCTGTTCCAATGTTTGATAACTCTTTCACTGAAAATTTTTTTCCTAATGTCCAGCCTAAACCTCCCCTGGCGCAACTTGAACCTGTTTCCTCTTGTCCTATTGCTAGTTACTTGGGAGAAGAGACCAGCTCCCATCTCACTACAACCTCCTTTGAGGTAGTTGTAGAGAGCAATAAGGTCTCCCCTCAGCCTTCTCTTCTCCAGACTAAACAATCGTAATTCCTTCAGCCGCTCCTCATAAGGCATGTTCCCCAGACCCCTCACCAGCTTTGTTGCCCTTCTCTGGACACGCTCCAGCCCCTCAATGTCCCTCCTATACTGCGGTGCCCAAAACTGAACACAGTACTCAAGCTGCGGCCTCACCAGTGCTGAGTACAGGGGCACGATCACTTCCCTACTCCTGCTGGCCACGTTATTCTTGATACAGGCCAAGATGCCGTTGGCCTTCTTGGCTACCTGGATTGTCCACTTTCATTTTTCCACCCAGTTATTAGCAAGAAAATTCATCACGCTGTCATTTTTGCAGGTAAAAAAGTTTTCAATATTTGACCAAATTTGTGTAAACCTTCACTCCTTTTACTAAACTGTTTTTGGAAGAGTCTTCCATTTTCAGTTATAAAGCATCTTCATTCCTGCTAGACCTAATCATTTCTCAAGATGTTTAGAATATTTGTTCAGATAAGGAAATTTTGAGACTGTTCAGTTTGCACCTACGGTTCCAAAAGTGCTCTACAATTTTAGTTCTGTATTACCTTGTTTCTCTGAATGGATTATGAGAAAATCAAAGTCAAGACGTATTTCACAGGTGGTATCAAATGGATTTCTAGAAGTAATAGCTGTTTGGCCTCAGAATTTTGCACTTTTGCCCTAAAAATCTGTGGCAGTCTTGGGTAATAACCTAGGCTGGTGAGGAATTCTGCTGTCTCATTTCACAAAAGCAAAGAGTTGGAGCGTCATAATATCACAACACCATGATACTCAAAAGTCTTTACAGATACTCTGAAGAAAAATTTTCGGTGGCATGACTCAAGGGAAATAATTATTTGGCAAAATATTCTGGCTAAATTTGTGCACATCTATGTCAGCCGAAAGAATTAAAACACCTCAACCAGTGGGTCAAATGTTAGCTTTGAACAAATACAGACATGTTTTGAAAAATTGCACATAAAATCTCTTACGCAACAGGTAAATCCTTGAGGTTTTACTGGGTGTGTAGGACCAAGAGAAGGTCAGCCAATTGACTACATATGGTTCAACAGCTGCTTCCTTTGACCTGCTAAAATCTTTGCTGCTATCATTCTAAAAGAAACTTGGAACTTTGTATTTTGATTTTAATTAGTGAGGAAACAAAAAGTATTGGATTATGAGAACTAAAAATACAGAATATTAAGCACTCGTTAGAAAGATTTACAAATATTATAGATAGTCTCTAGTTCTGAAGAGAGCAAAGTCTAATGACACCTCCAAAGGAAAAAGAGCCTGATTGCCTTGTTATTGTTGGGAAGATTAAATCTGGAAAGCAACACTGCTATCAGAAGCCACGTCCACCAAAGAGGACAAAGAAAATCCAGAGCACCAGCATGACAGGAAAGAGAGAAAAAAAGTCATCACTTGTTCAAATATTTCTATTCCATTTAAGACTTATTTATTAAATGAAAATTATGAAAACAAAACCCTTTATTAAAAGTTTATAGAAAGGTTTTTTTCTGAAATTCAACTTATTCCTTTCAAATACCTATTTTCAGATTTCAGGGATCTTTTGAACGACTCTAATCGAAAAAATTAAAAATCAATTTTAAAGCACATAGTGATGAAGGCTTTTATTTGCTGTATTTCAAAAGCTTCAAAAACACAAGCAAATTTTTAGCTAGTTCTTAATTAAGGCTAAGTCTGCAGTTTGGTTTTGGCTTAGTTGAAAGATTGGCACCCCAATAACACAGCATTGCCAGCCTAATCTGCAAAGTTACAACAGCTTCCAAATGCAGGATAGCCACATTGATAAATCATTTTAAATAAAGAAACCAAATTAGCTGTCTCTCATGGTTAGATAAGTAGGGTGGGACGTATTTTCATATTACATTTCAGACAGGTTTTCCATTAAATTTTTCATTAAATTTTTAATTGTGAACAGAAATTTATAAGAAGCAAGTAATCAAACTTTTTATAAGTCATGACAACAGAAAAAACGACAAATTCAGAATAATTTTCTGCTACCAGAACATTTCATGATATTTAGATATTCCCTAATTCCAGAAGAGAAATTATGTCTCACAAAAATATGCATTTTAAAGGGACAGTGAGAACAGAATAGAAACAAATGCAAAAACCATTGTGCAGTTCTAAATAAGTCTTACAGAGAATGAACTAAGCAATTTCTTGCTCATATTGGCTTGTTGGAACACAAAGTCAGTAGGTCTTCTTCCAGGAGTGAATTGTCATTTACAGAGCAAAACTTGATGGTTAAACTGTATGTTAGAAAATGGCCCAGGGTCTCATTTCATTACAGCTCCCCAAAGAAAGCAATAAAGTTTGTCAGCATTCCAATAAGAGTCTTTAAACAGACAAGTTCATGAACTTACAGAACAGCAGAAACAAAAAAAGTCAAAAAACTACATATATCAAAAAAGACCTATCATGAAGTAAATATAAACCAACCTGCTGATTCTGTGTCCAGTTTAGAAGAGTAGATAATGCAAATTCTGAGAAAAAACATGATGACTGCTGCTGTTTCATCATGGAAAATTTTGTAGAACATCAGTGCATCATATTTCACTTGGATAAAACCAGAGATTTCTGACCTCTCCTGTCAGTCTGATTTAGTCTGTACATTCACCATCTCCCCATCTGTCTCATTAGGTGTTCCAGAAGGACAAGAAAAAAGGAAATACACAAAGATTGACTACATTAAAATATCACATCATATTGAATTTAGGGGTGGAAAATATATTTAATATTATTGTACAGTTTATAACTTTTAAAATCGAAGTGTTTCAAAGGATGAGTTAATACAAAATTAATATCCGTCTTCAAGAAAAAGAAAGTGTGCATACTGTTCAAAACTTACTTTCTCAAGAAGGTCTTCTGAAGTGATTTAGGTGCGTGCAGTCCTTTAGTAAGCTTTACTCAGCATCTGCTAAGGACCTTGAAAATCTTCCTGTAACATTTTGCACGCAGGCAAAATTCACCCTTCCTTAGGTCAGGTTTCTTAATCGCTGTAGTTTCCTCCTTACCTTACAAGGGCTTTGGAATATGAGCAGCTATACTCCTTCACTCTCTGGCCTGCCACAAATGAAGTCAGATGAGACAATCTTCAGGCCTAAAAGTCCTAGGAACAAGGCTCTTCTCTGTAATATTCTGTCATATAATTCTGAATTTGCAAAATTCATTGTCTACTGTCAGTAGAGACCAAGCCACAATTTCAAACTCAAGCTTGAGCATCCTCAGCTTTTCTCTGCTTCTTTGCCACTCTAGCCACTGAGCGGATTTCTAGGAAGAACAGGATGTGATTGACATTTTAATAGCTGTCTGTCACTATAAAATTTCCTTGGGGAAGTAACAGAAATGATAGTGACTCTTATAAACTAATAAAGAACACAAGAACACAAGCCGCTAGCTTCAGCTGGGGGATCTGCAAAAAAATAAGTTTTATTCCGACACCATTGGGGATAAGAGATTAACTTTCCTATAGCACCGTCTAGAAATAGTCTAAGACTTCCTACTGCCAAAACCTTAAACTAAAGTGTAAAAAAATCACATAGATAGTGGGACAACTTCTCTCCTAAGGCAAATGGTACACATCAACCTCAATGACATTTTGCACAGCTAGGCCAACAGAGAGGGAGGCGCGGGTTGTCTTACCAAATTTTTAATAACTCCATGGTATGGCTGATGCACACACTCTTTAAAGGCCTGTGGCCTCCCAGGTTTTTATAACTTTACCCTCCAAGGTTCAAATCAGACCCAACCCCAGATCTGGGAAATATTAATGAAAATGAGTGTGGAGGGCATGAGTATAGCCTCCAGGATTTTCGTGTCTCCTTGATTCCAGCAACATGTTTATCCTGCTTAAGGAGGTTTCTGGCTTTTTGGCTTTAATGTTTCATCTCCTTTACAGGAGATGAAGCAAAGCTTTCCTTCATTCTGTTTTATTTTATCAGATCTTTTATTGTTGTATGTTTTATAATTAAACAAACCAGTTGCAACAGCCATAACATTTGATGTGTCTTCTCAGGACTTTGAAATTTCTACCATATATTGACTTTTATTAATGACTGTCCTCAAACCATCTCCCTCCAGATCCTTAACTACTCAGACTGGACAAGGTGATTTCTTGGAAATATTTAAGATCCATTGCACTTTATGACAATCTTGCAGAAGCAGTCCAGTGACAGCTCTGTAAATATCTTTTATGATTAAATTCCCTTTTTCCCTGCCCACCAAATCTTGTGTTTATTATAACTATTATTGAAGATCCTTGCCAAAAAATATAACTATTATTGCTTTTTAACACTAAGAATTTCCACATCCCTTAAGTCATGCTGGAGGTATTCTCAATGTCTTTCTGAGCAACTATAAGGAGAGTAGTGGTTTATGATGTGGCCAACGAGGCACAGCTGTTTCAGTTGATAAAGCAGAACAAAAACCTTCGAAGAAAAGAAAAAAAAGCCCTAACCCCCCTTTCAAGGGGAACCTTATTTTAATGTTCTAGGAGGTAATCAAACTCCCCAAATATCAAGTATCTAAAAGCTTCTTAACATATTCTACATTTTTGCTCAGTGATTAATTTCTTGAAATAAGAGAACAGCACAGTGAAATTGTTGGCACTGTCCAAAATCGTTAGTGTAGTAATTTGCCCTGGCCCAGGTACAAATAGCATTTATAGGCAGAAGAGAGGAGAAAACACAGAAAAGCCAGGGAGGCAGCACTTCAGCAGCACCAGCAGCAACATCAGCAACCTCGGCACTCCAGGAGGAGGGACTGGACGTGGGAGGTGAGGAAAAACTCCCATGTTGGAGTTGTGCAGCACCAGGAGGCTGCAAGGAGCAGTGTCGAGGTGGCCCCACTGTGCTGCAGGAGAATGTAGTGGCAGAAGGCAGTGGGAGAAGCTGTGGCTCCCACAAGAGAGCAAAGCATTTATGTACGTTAAGCTCGAACACGAAAAGAAATCGAAACCACAGTTTGGGAATGCTCCAAGATGAAAGAGCCAACTTTGCTATTTGGATGGGGACTAAGTCCCAGTGACAAAATCCTCAGACTCTAAGAAACTAACATCTGGACTTGTCAAAAATTTCTTATTTGCCATCCGGGAGAACATAAAAATAAGCCCAAGGAAAAAAAAAAAAGAAATCTCAATCTCAAAATCATAGTCCGCAAGAGCAGCTGTTCCACAATAAGTTCTGCAAGTCAAGACAAAGAGATGTTGGAAGATGATGCAAGAATTGGAATGAATTATCAGCTTTGCAAGAGATTGCAGATACCATTTCAACATGCATAGCATGGAAAAGAAGATGGGAACAATAAGACTGCTGAAGTCTCCCTAAGATTGGAGCCTAACGAACAAGAGTTGAAAGCAGAAATAGCAGAGGAATGTGTCAATGCACTGAAAGCAAATGAACCATGTATTCATTTAACAAGTCCAAGGCAGCATAGTGCAAGGACCAGTCATTTACACCGAAAGATCAGTGAAACATTCAGATCTTAAGAAGTGTGATGCATTGGAATGCTGCAGAAAAAGAAAACCCCTCATAATTGGCTTAGAATGGATCAGAAGGTCTCATTTCCGCCAAAGGCAAGAGCTGGAGAAGAGGACGGGACTAACCAGGCTAAGAAAGAGTTTGTAATGTCTTGTAGAGGGCAGCGAAGCTTTCACTAGAATAGATCTGGAAAAGACTGTCTATGTCTCCAAGAAAGTGCCCCTCACCCTGAAGCTACAAGGCAAGCTGCAGAGATTCTTTCTTTGGGATATCACAACGTGGTGGAAAAGAGGAGGGAGATTTATGCTGTCTTAAGTGAATTGCCATCCCAAGGCAACTCCTTTGCTGACCAGACAGAGAATGTAAGGCTCCTGAGTACTCTGCTTTATAGCTAAGGTAACTATCTTGGGTAGCCCAAAAAGTTGAATGTCCACAAAATCTTCCCCCCATCTTTCATGGACACCCAGGCTAACAAGATGGTATGACAAAGGTGGCTCCATCATCTTTTTAAAAGAAGGCATCTACAACTTCATGGAGCATTGAGCCCATTCTGGGCAATTTTTTTTCATGCATTTTGAGAACCGCAGCAGGACTGAGCATGTAAAAAACAGAGGCAGAGGAGTACCTACTTTCTGGCTCCTGATTGAGCTTAGATTTGACTTACATGTCAAATTGTTCAGGCCGTTCAGGACGATGGTTCAGAAATGTGCAAATGTATTATTCTAGGCCATCCAGACAAAATGTGAGGTGCTCTTGGAAATTACTCACCCCAAGAAGTCAGGCAGCAGCTGAGCAGCGTCATCACACATTTTGGACAAAAACATCTAAATTCTGCCTAGTCAATTACTGGAATTAGGCCTGATCAAATACAGAAAAAGAGAACATTTTCAGCTTTCAACAAAGACAGAAATGCTGGGACAGATGATCAATGGTTTTTCCATGTCTGATGCATCAGCATAGGTCTGACGGATGGGTTAAGAAAATAATACATCATACTTGTTTTCATTCAGCACCTCCTTTGAGAGACACTGTCTGCATCTCAAATAGCAAATGCAGTCTGTGGAAATTCCTGAGCCCTGTATCTATTTCCCTGCTGTTAAGACTGAAGACCTGTGAGAGACCAGGCTATGGAAGGTGGAGAGGAAAATGTTGACTTTCCTGTCCTCAATTTGATATGAGGTCAAAACAGAGCTGGAAAGTGCACCCACATCTAAGGTCTTCAAAGATCTCCCACATCCAACTGTTTCAACACTCACTGTCTGTGTCTCAGACCACGGTCTCAGTTGGTTCAGCTCCAGGTGTTTCACCAAAAACCACAAGATTTCTTGGTATTTATATTTTAAACAGCTCGATGTGCTAAGGTTTACATAGATGACATTTTGATCTGACTATGTATTTATATAGCAAAAAGCATGACAGATGGCTCAGAACAACTTGGGAAAAAGCCCAGCCTGATGGGTTAATGCTAAATAAACAAGACAAGAAGTTAAGTTTAGACAGATGAAAGAAGGTAGGAAAAGTTGATGCAGGAAGATATGCAAAAAGGGGTTGCCTGTCCCAGAAGCACTGAAAGGAAAAAAAGCTTCCTTGGAATGATAAAGTGTCCCAGGAAAATCCATCTAATTGGGCTGCCTCAGTCAATAGCCTGCAAGTGCTACAGGACAAAAATGTCCAAAGAGCAGGTGGTGGAAGTGATGGCCAAATGCCTGAGACCCATTACAGACACTAACAAGAGCTGAGCATCAATGCATTCACACAGAAAAGAAGGGCCTGCTTGAGTCAAGCCTATAGAGGCTTTGTGTATTTATTATGGGAGGCGTAATCACAAGACAGGCACAGGATGACAGTAACAACTCGTACAGCTTTTAGGCTGGAGCTGGCTCGTGTCCTGTCAGTCCAGAACTTGAGCACACTGCATTGGCAGCATCCTGCAACAGAGCACTTAGATATACTAGGCAATGCCAGCATTTCTTTTTAAGCAGAACAGACCTAAAGTGCATAACAATATGACAGTAAAATATTATCCTCATTTTAAACATGGACTGTAGATGTCACTGTGCTATAGGAAGACATGCATTAGCAGTATTTATCCAATGCAGTAATATTAGGACAGCAGTTTATACAACCCATCCATCTGAATTTCCAGACTAGATTTTCCAGGCTAGCCTGCAGAGGGGTTCTCTCTGTTCCTACCATGGAAACTGGGCCACTGCCCAGCGGAGATTGCAAAAGCGGGAAAGCCAGCAGGAGGGCGAACCGGGCGGAAGCTGGCTTCAGACACACTGCAGGGGCTGGGAGAACAGCCTCCCCTTCAGCAGCTGTTTAGGGATGCTGCCATTTAGCATCTAAAGCTCTCAACTAAAACAGGTTGCTGCTGGGTACTTAATGAGCAGATATACTATAAACATTGTACTCTTCTGTGTTCCTCAAATAATTTAGTGTCCAAGCAGCCTGATTTCTCCTGACTCTGACACCAAAAAGACCAGGAAAGAAAAGATGCATTTGTGATGTGGACCGCAGGAAGATTTCGGTAAGTCTCCTCTGCAGTCAGATTGATATGTGACTGCAGCACACACGGACCTTCCTCATGTCTCTCTGTACCAAGAACTATTAATTTTACCCTTACTCCGACTTCCCAAAGGCTCCCATAACAGTTAGTTGTCTTGGCTGAAATCCACTTCCCTGGCAATATTAACGCGTGGACACAGCACTGCTGTTGGGCAGCTTATCCAGCTAACCAATGGAAATTGTCCCAGTAGAAACCGCATGGAACAAGGTAGCCAACGAATGATACAACTAAAAATGTGGTGCACTGTGGCCCTGGGGTAGCAAGCAACCACCCAGATTTGGGTTGTCAGGGAGAGGGCACACAGGAACTCTTCAAACCAGCATCACTGTGGTCCCCATGTGATGAAGCTCTGGTGTCTCTAGAAGCTGTGGGACAGTTTGTGGTGTCTTGAAACCTGTACTCATCACTGCCACGTGTTGTTGCTCTACTGTGTCCTGGAGGGAATATTTGGGCAACACAGGGTTCCCAGCCCATGCCTAAGTAATTTGGCAGGTATTTTTTGCCCCATGCTGGCACATGACCCCCTCTTTCATTTTCCTCTGGAGTCGTGTTGTGCTGGAAAAACACAATGCAGTGGAACTTCTCTCATCATAGATGTTTTTAATGTCCTTTGCTTCTCCCTCATCTGTGTGGACTACAGATGCTTTATTCCCTGATGTCCTCAGTGTTACGCCATCCAGGGCAACACCTGTAACAGCTGAACCACTTCTGTTGCTTTCCAGTCCCAAGTAACAACTGAGATCGGCTGAGTCTGGCTGTATTCTCTTCATGACAGGAAAGTACACACAGCAGGATGGAGAGTGGACCTTAAATGGACATGGTGGGTGGCAGAGCTGTCAGTTGTACACTACACTGCAGTCCTTGGACAAAGGATCCCAGGGCTGAGCTATGAAGAGGGGAAAAGGGAGGATGGAGCAATGGTAGTTGATGCTGGACTGGAAACTGTTTCAGCTGCCTACTGAACTCTTGTTCAAGAGCACCATGTGACACGACTTGGACACTGTGAGTCCAATTCTTCTCTTGTGGATGCTAATTTGGAAAAACATGTCTTAATTTCCATTTGTGCCAGTGTGACAAGACAATGAGACTTAGGGGCCAGAATCTCACTTGCTCTAAATCAGCATTGCTGATATGCAAATCTTGACCCATATTGGCTTTTACCTACCGAGCTCCTGGTCATGATGCCAGTCCAACTGCAACAGCCCAAAATTCAGAAGAAAACGCCCGCTGCTGCTACTTAGCCTGGCTCAAACTAGCATTATACCTGTGCTAGGGTACTACAGTCATTCCTGTGGCTGCTGCTTAGATGTAGAGGTAGTGCAATCTAAAGGCATTATTATATTAGGCTTGGTATCAACCTCTTTTTATGGTCATTCTGTTTTGTGCTGCAGTTAAATATGGAGATGTGTAGACACTTGTAGCATGGATTATGTCTGGGATGTGGGGACAAAGGGGTGAAAGGGGGATATTTCTATAGAAATAGAGCTTTCTGGACAATATTTTTCAGACAATTCCACACATAGTTCTGCATCCCTTTTTCAATGGCACTGCATCGACTGGTGGTAATCTTGAATTGTTCATTAACCACAGTTTTCTGTCCTGCTATTGACCTGCTGTAACGTAACTGCAGTGGTGCATGTGTGGTCTCCAGGGTGTCCCTCTGTGGGGAAAAAAAAATATCACAGAAGTGTCTCCCATCCATCTTGATTGTAATTGTGAGCAGAAGGCTGGGCAAAGTCACACAGTCTGGGTTTGTTTCCACTGACTCACGGCTGCCTTTGGGAATGTTGAGCAAATGCAGCTGCTGAACGGTCTTTTAAACTGCTTGGTTGCAGGTTGATCATAATTGCTATCAGAGAGCCAAGGGATACAGAGCTTTTATGCAGAGTTCATATACAATATGTTTAGTAGCCCAAGGGGGAGATTTCTGTCCAATGATTTTCTCTGCACATCTGCTCACTTACCTTCATTTTTGCATACCTATTGCTGTTACCAACTCCTATTTCTCCTGAAAAAAGAAATGAGGGAATCTCAGCAATGCTGCAGAACCCGATCACTCTTTGACACTGTGTCATTCAAGGAGGGAGGAAAAAGAAGAATTAAAGCCGTAATTCCCCTCTTTGTTTGTTTGTTTATTTGCTTAGTTGTACCTGTAAGAATCAAGGGCAGAGCAATTGCTGATCCCAGATTCAGCAGTGGTATGAAATCAGATAGCTCCACATTGATAAAACTGTTAGGTGGGTTAGTGCTATTACCTTTCTTTTGAAGCCTTACATGTTGTCAGACATCCATCCTTCTGGGACAGAGCACAGAATGAAGGGGTCATTCCTCTAACACACTATCTACATCTTTGCCACTGGTGAGACATTTGCTATGAAATAGCAATGAAAATCAGAACACAAAGGGGTGTCAGGAGGGAGAACCTCTGGCAGTGTCATTTTTGTTTCTTGTATTATTGCAAAGTTCATTCAATTTCTTTAAATTTTACTAATTTTGTATTAAACATTATGAACATAAAAGATGAACATGTTACCCGTGCTACATGGCTTCATTTTTAAAAGGAAACTTGTCTCTGTGACCCTGCAATCACTGTAAAATTTAATTGACATATAACTAAAGTACTGCCTCTTGGTCATACGTTGTCATTATACAACAACACTTAACTCAGCTACAGGGATGCTTTAACTACGTTGACTAATCTGGTAGAGATTGCAAGCTAAAATTCAAATAGTAAAATTTGAAGGCACTTCATATAAGAAGTATGAAGTAGAAAGGGTATAAAAGAAGATGCCCTTAGCCCCATGAGTATTGCAAATCCTTTTGCATTTTCAGAGGGAGAGGATAATTCTGCCCCGGAAAACCCCACCACAGAGAAGTGGTTCTGCATGCTCAGAAATACAGGATGTGGCCTTAGCAGTCTTAGATGCACATGCAAATGGGATCAGAGCACAGCACACAGCAAAGACAGTGTTTCCACCCAGGATAAGTTGACTGGCATGTAAGCATTAACCTGTTTGTATCAAGTCACTGTGGAGTACCTCGGCTCAAAACTGAGGAAAATGAGATGGGATTTTCAGTGGTTTTCTGGTTTCAGCCATTGATAGGAAGGGGATCCAAGGATGAGCTTTCCACTGCACGATTGGCCCAGCTTGGATCATCCCTGAAAACACCACCCTGGGCTTGCACAGAGAGTAGAACAGAGTTTTGCAGAACCACTGAGGAAAGAGATGGACAACTTGCTTCCCAGGTCAGATCCAGGCCTCCTCCAATTCTATGATGTTGCAGCCTGTCAGGTAAAATGAGACAGAAAACTATGGCTGTGACACGATATCTAAAATATAATGACAAACCTGAAGAAATTAACTTAGATAAAAATAATGCAGATGTTAGTCCTTTCGGGCACAGAGTGAATTACTGTGTTAGTTATACATGCCTGTGAGTTGAAGGATGCCAGCCTGTGAGCCAGCCACAAATGTTTAAATATGGAGACGGGGCTGCTTTAAACCAGCACCTCAATGACCTTTGCTGAGCTGCAGTACCACAGAAGGTTGCACACATCCATCTGACTAGCATTATAAATGGCTGAATAATTTTAATGTTGCCTTTCCCTCTAATAAAACAGTCAGGTTTAGAGCCACGAGAACAAACTTGACCTCTTCTTTCACACACTAGTAACTAAAGAGAGGATCTCTAGAGGGCTCCTTCCTAACACTTGTCTTTTTAAGCCCTGTCACGTGTAAGAGTTTGTTGTAGGCTTAAAGAAATCAAAGTGCTACGTGTACTGTCTTACACAAATCCCTGGTTGTATTACCAAGAAACTTGGCAATTCTTTTCTCAACATGGAGCCTGAAAAATAAAAGATTCTAAATTTTTATACTGGCCTGAACTGTAAGTGGTTAATATTAGAAAAAGAGCACTTATAAAATGGCATCCAGCTGTCAGTCCCTGACATTTTCCTTCAGAAACCCTCATTCTCCAAAGTCATATTTGGTGGCAATCTTGTTCCTTAAATATCCATTTGGAATGGAAGTCTATTGACTGTATCATCTCACGGTCTGATCAAGGCTGCTTAGACTATGAGGCACATTAAATTTAAGTGATGTAGGTAGTGCACAAAGCTTCACCAAAGGGTGCCGCAGTTGCAGCTCATTACAAGACCATTCAGCTTTAATACAGATTTTGTGAAAGTACATCATAAGATGAAACTAATGGTTATTATTGCTGGCTTGACAGCAGAAAAGTATTAATAGGCAAACTACAGCCTGTAGAATATGGAATCCTAACAACCAAAAAGTGTCAAGTTATTTAAAAATTCAGTAAGGTTCATTAATGATTAGACATAGATGAGTTATTCCACCTTTAGTAATTTTTCTAGCTGATTCTTCCATTACAGACTTTAAGGTCTGTACCCATAAAATGCTGAAAGCCTTCATCTCCCAGGACTAGAATGGCTTTAGTGTATAACCAGAAGAGGACACAAGTCCTGGCAGATTGCACATCACGGTGGTCACAGTGCTTTCCTGGAGATACTCGGGCCTCACAGAGGTCTGGATGCAGCCAGCGGGAGAAGCTGGGTACCTCTGCATGCAGCAGTTTGAAAGAACTGCCTCCTGGGGCAGCAAGAGAGGTCAAGTCAACAAACCTGCCTTGCAGACATCTAACAAGCAGACTGAAGATGGAGGAAGTATCAGATGCAGCCTCTTCAGACTGCTGGACATGGACTCTCTTATCCTTTGTATATCACCTCTCGATACAGGGAAAAGCGGTAGCAGGGAGCTACCAGGCCTATAGAATCCTTCCCATAGAGGTCGGGACTCCCAGCACAGCACTGCCAGGGTGGTTAGCACATGGCAGAAGGACAGCACCACCCCACAAGGCATGATGAAAATAGGTTGTATCAGACGGTGTTCAGGGACAGGTTGTGATTTCAACAGGTCTTTTGACTGAAGTAGGTGAATCTGATTTTGACTGAAAGCAGGAACTATGACATTTCATAGAATCATAGAATCGTTTAGGTTGGAAAAGACCTTTAAGATCATCTAGTCCAACCATTGACCCTACTCTACCAGGTCTGCCACTAAACCATGGCTCTAAGCACCACATCTACATGACTTTTAAACACATCTAGGGATGGTGACTCAACCACCTCCATGGGCAGCCTGTTCCAATGATTGATAACTCTTTCACTGAAAATTTTTTTCCTAATGTCCAGCCTAAACCTCCCCTGGTGCAACTTGAACCCATTTCCTCTTGTCCTTTCTTTCCAAAACTGAGCAGAAGTCGCTCATTAAAGTGTGCAGGGCATGGCTGCTTCACCTATTTATACAAGAATTCAGTAATTAGACTATACAGCTAAGATATACGAGACCTCATTCAGTTGTATTCTCCTCTTTGGAGGATTTTAGCCTCCTCTGTGCCACCTTCATGGAGGCTGTAAAGTGAAGGCTTATGTGTACAGGTTGTCATTGCTTTTAAAATGAGAATGCAACGTGGACAGGTTAAGGGCTGATTTTGCTTGAAGCCGTCAGGAGCCGGCAGTCCCAATCACAGGACCTGTCAGCCAACCCCAGCCTCTGGAAGGAAAATAGCTCAAAGGGAAATTGTGTTGCTTCAGAAAAGCAGTTTTCTCTTAAAAGTGTAGTTTTCTTTTAGTCAAAAATAAACTCTTTGTGGCCTTCACATCTCGTTATCAATTTGATAATCAGTGGATAACCTGCAACTCTACTGAACAGAAATAGCTTCTCTCATCACTAGACCAAACAGGCATGACAACAGAGAGGGTGGGTAGAGGTACTTCCTCCATTGGCTAAGCCAATAAAACTGCATAATGTGAACACGGGCTGAGATGAGAACATCTCATCTCTGGAGATTTCTCTACTTGTGCATGGTCATCCTTTCCCCATGGCTCAAGTGCTCCAGCTCCTAACCAGCTTGGAGCTCCTCCACTGAACCCACTCCAGCTCCTTGAGGTCCTTGTTGTGCTGGGTTAGGGTGGGGGAGAGCTGGATCCAGTATTCTGGTTGTGGTCTGATAAGTCATGTCCCTCAATCTACTGGCTGTGCCCGTGTTTGTGCAGCCCAGGAGGCAGATGACCATCCTTGCTGCCAGGGCACACAGCTCCCCCATGTTCAGCTGCCCACCAGGGCCCCAGAGAGCTGCTCCCCAGCCAGTATCCCCCAGCCTGGGCTGCTGCAGGGGTGCTTCCTTCCCAGGGGCAGCGCTGGGCACTTCTCCTTTGGTATAGTGTCTGTTGTAACTGTCCGCTAGATGAAGAGTTGAATCGTACAACCATGAATGACAGGACCGGGTTGAAAGTTTTGTCTAAATCGATTTACATCAATGTCCTTTTTCCTTTATATTATTTATCAATAACAATATAGATCTGTTAAAATAATTCCAGGTTTTTTAGAAATAACTAGCAGAAATCTATTTCTATGTTTATAAACCCTGATTAATTTTTCTGTACATACATATCCCTTGGTAACTTGCCTCAGTTTCTTTGAATCAGCATTTTAAGCAATAGAGTCGGCATGCCAGGGTATGTCGCTTTCCCCTTTGTCATATCTAACAAATTTATCAGTGGCGGAAGAGTCCCTTGGCCTCCCAAAGGAGGTGCAGGAAGAGCCCTTCTCCAAGACTTTGTCATTGCAGTCTTATTTTCCATGTAAGAGCATAACACAGGTTTAGAGAAATTGAAGTCCGTTTTCCATTGTCTTCTACTAACCCCTGCAAGATGTTCTCAAATTCCAGCTATGCTTTTCCAGAGAGCTAGGTGGTGTGGACTCTGTATCTCTTCAGAGCGCAATAAGATCTCAGACACCACTTTCTGAAGGGCAGTGATCTTAGCTGGCATAAGTTCAGTCTTTTTCCTGGACAAATGAGGAAAAATACCAGTGACCAAACTTTTGAATGATGCTAACCAAACTCAGTCCTCACAGACATCTCACTAAAATCCCTTTGTGTCACATAGGCAAAGGCATCCCTTCAGCAAAATCCTGCTTGGCATCACCTGGAAGCACATACTGAACATTGCTAGCAAGTATGTCTTATATGACAAGATTTGGAAAGAGTAAAATTATTGCATGAGAGGAAGGTCAAAAATTCAAAATTCAACGCACTCTAAGTGAGGGTCCATCTAGTTTGGTATCTGGTATCAGAGATGTCACCTTAAGAAAAGCTAATCAAAAGCAAAGCAATTACACAGTGTCTCTTTCACAAGAACACCTCACTTCCTAGTAGTTTCGAGTTTAGGAACATGCTTAGCTGGAGTTTGCATTTGGATCAGGATACTTAACAAGCACTGATGAGCCACTTAGTCATGAATTTGTCATTATCAAGTCATTTATATTTGTGATTTCTGTGACTTCCAGTAAGTTCCACAGTTTATCTATGCTTTAGATATGTGAAAAAATATTCACCCATAGCATTAGTACAGAAACCCGCTGTCCACAGTAAAATTAAAATAAAACTTCTCCTTAAAAGAGAAGCATAATCTAATACAGCAATTTTTGGTAATATTTTCCTCCTTTTTATGATATGGATAACTGACTGTGTTTTATAATGCCAAAAATGGAAGAAGTGGCAGTGAGTATGTAATTTCTGTCAGGTAGTTGTCTTTTGTGCTTGATACAGCACATTAGCATGTTTGTATCTTTCTAGTCGGAAAGCATCCATTACGAGAGGCATCCAGATGGAAGAGGGGCTTGTAGTCAGCTCACCGGCAGCTGTGGGCAGCCGATGGCCAAGCAGGGGAGTAACCTGCTGCAAAAGCAGCAAAGACCTTGGCAGATCATCACCCGCTGCAGAAACACCACCAAGCTGAAGCTGCTGAATTGCTCCTATAAATGCAGCACTGCACAAAACCCACCTGACTTGTTTCCATGTCTGGCTTAGCTCTGGAAGCAATTTGGCTGGTTTTATGTGCCACAGACTCTGATAAACATCCTGTAGAAGCTCAGCCAGATCCCACTTCCCCACCCCATGGGCTTATCAGTGAACTCAACAGTTCTTTACCTTTTCCACACCAAGCAGCTGACATGACTCACAGGGATGCTCAGGGCTGGGACACGCCAGCGCCAGGTGATTCAGCGCAGGGTGGGCATATCCACATGATCCCATCTGGCTGACTCCCGGCACCCAGGGCTGCCCACATCAATGACTGACTCATGGCGTGGGGCACTGCCGTGCAGGGACACCCCATGGCTCTGGTTGAGCTCCTGCTGCCTGCTGCAAGGCAGTGTCCACCATGCCCCATCTGGATTGGCTCCTTGGAAAACACTCAGGCATCTCCGGACGCACACACAGGCTGCATTTAAGTGTTTCCATTAAGCAGGAGGTCCCCATTACCTACACAGCAAGCAGCTGGATGTCCTCCCTTCAGAAAGGTCAGGCTCAAACCGTTCGAAAAGAGCTAGAGACAGAAATTTTAATCTTAGCATTTGGGCCTTCTGCCTCTGACTTCTAGCGTGGGCTTTGGCTTGTTCTGTAGACCTCAACTGGACCTGGAGAATCAAGGCAAATCTGAAGAAAATAGGTTTCAGGAATCGTAAGACTGTAAAATGGCCATTTCTGGCAGTTTTTGCATTGTGCGCACAAGATTGTGTCATTTAACATATTTCTAAGTTGTGACAGGGAAAAACTTGTCTTTGGAAGACCTAAAATTTGCTTGGAATAAGCAAAATACCAATTTATAAGATAAACTGTTGGAACCGAGCAGCCAATTTTTAGTTCAGGCACAGCACTGACTCAAGCAGTTTGTGAAGATTTCTCGATCTCACTCAATTCAGACCGCAGACAGAACTTCTCCTAGTTTGCTGAGCTCTGCTCTTTTCTGGTTTTGCAGCATGCCTGGTTTATTGTTATTTCAAATATTTTTTGTTAAATATTGAGAATACTGAGGCAGAATTTTCTTCCCACTGGCACATGACATGTGCCACTAGTGTGGCCAGCAGGAGTAGGGAAGTGATCGTGCCCCTGTACTCAGCGCTGGTGAGGCCGCAGCTTGAGTACTGTGTTCAGTTCTGGGCGCCACAGTATAGGAGGGACATTGAGGTGCTGGAGTGTGTCCAGAGAAGGGCAACAAAGCTGGTGAGGAGTCTGGGGAACATGCCTTATGAGGAGCGGCTGAAGGAATTAGGATTGTTTAGTCTGGAGAAGAGAAGGCTGAGGGGAGACCTTATTGCTCTCTACAACTACCTGAAAGGAGGTTGTAGTGAGATGGGAGCTGGTCTCTTCTCCCAAGTAACTAGCGATAGGACAAGAGGAATCGGGTTCAAGTTGCACTGGGGGAGATTTAGGCTGGACATTAGGAAAAAAATTTTCAGTGAAAGAGTTATCAAACATTGGAAGAGGCTGCCCAGGGAGGTGGTTGAGTCACCATCCCTAGATGTGTTTAAAAGTCGTGTAGATGTGGTGCTTAGAGCCATGGTTTAGTGGCAGACCTGGTAGAGTAGGGTCAATGGTTGGACTGGATGATCTTAAAGGTCTTCTCCAACCTAAACGATTCTACGGTTCTATGACACATAGTGGTTAAATGCGGTAAAAGGAATTTGTACATACTGCAAACAATCCAAATGAGGTCGGTGAAGTAGGGATGAGTATGTAAAATACATACACAAAAAATTCATGAACAGTTATGTTAATTAAATTATTGCACTAATTAGAA
>VFFE01007738.1:152112-256647 GCA_008921705.1 Burhinus oedicnemus
GATTGTTTAGTCTGGAGAAGAGAAGGCTGAGGGGAGACCTTATTGCTCTCTACAACTACCTGAAAGGAGGTTGTAGTGAGATGGGAGCTGGTCTCTTCTCCCAAGTAACTAGTGATAGGACAAGAGGAAATGGGTTCAAGTTGTGCCAGGGGAGGTTTAGGCTGGACATTAGGAAAAAAATTTTCAGTGAAAGAGTTATCAAACATTGGAAGAGGCTGCCCAGGGAGGTGGTTGAGTCACCATCCCTAGATGTGTTTAAAAGTCATGTAGATGTGGTGCTTAGAGCCATGGTTTAGTGGCAGACCTGGTAGAGTAGGGTCAATGGTTGGACTGGATGATCTTAAAGGTCTTCTCCAACCTAAACGATTCTACGGTTCTATGACACATAGTGGTTAAATGCGGTAAAAGGAATTTGTACATACTGCAAACAATCCAAATGAGGTCGGTGAAGTAGGGATGAGTATGTAAAATACATACACAAAAAATTCATGAACAGTTATGTTAATTAAATTATTGCACTAATTAGAATGAAAAGTGACCCAAGAAGAACTGGTCAGAAGAACCACTGGTTGGTTACCATTGTTATTTTCTAGAGTTCTTCTGTTAAACATTCACATGAAAAGGAAGTGATCATAGCTTCAATTCCGCAACTGTTCTTGAATGAGACCACAAACTCCCGCATCAATTAAAGAAAATAAATTGATTTTTCTTAGGGTTGGACCAAAAGAGCCAAGTGCACCGAGGGTCTGGGCATGTTCCTGTGTTCATCAATCTATGGGCATCTCTTGTTGCCCTGGTATTGGCAGTGTGCACAGGCAGCACAGGGCTCTGCCATGCATGCAAAGGTGTTTAATTACCTGACACAGGTCTGGAAGATGGCTCAGCATTTCACCTGGGGACTCAGCAGAGCTAGGTGTAGGAGTCTGGTACTCAAAGCAGCTCACTGTCAGCATTATACAGCCTGGGCACATCCTGATGTCTTGTGGTCTTTAACTGATAAAACCTTCAGAGCTTGTCCTTGACATAAATGAATATTACCACCATTTCAGGAGTCAGGTATAGAGGCAAGGGATGGTCTTTGGTTGAGAGGAAGCTGGTGACTGAGATAAGATCAAAACAGGGATTCTCTGAGGGAATAGTGCCCCTTTTCACTGTTTCAGAAACAATTTCAGCTCTGAGGACAGCTCTGGGCTTGACTTGTCCTTCTTCCCTCACTACTTGAGTCTTAACATCACTGCTTGAGCCTATTCTTAAAATTGCAATGCCAGAAGGAAAAATTAAAAATAATCTTCTGGATTTTCATATTCTTTATGTCTTTGGATGGGAGGAAAGGTAATGAAAGTACCAGACACAGATGCATTATTCAGCAAAGTGACTGCTACATCATAGAGACCCATGCCAGCGTTTGTGAACCACAATGGAAATAAGTGGATGTAGATCCACTTAGGCTGTGCTTCCTCGGCATGCTTGGTCACCATCCCAGACCACTAACATTCCACAGGACATAGCAATGGTAGTCGTCCTACAAGTCTACCTATCTGTACTTAATAAAAGTTCTTATTTTAAGTATTGCAGGACCGATCCAATGGAAACCACAAGCCTATTTGGTTTCTCTCATAAGTAGTGCCAGAGAGCAGGAAGGAACTGAGAATACCTCAGTAGAAAACAAGAAGTCCAACTTATCTCTGCTGATCAAGCATAGCTTGTCTCTAGATGAGACAGGATTTCCTAATGAGATCACTGGGAGCTTGTGAAAAGTCTGATAATAAATGTGGGTACTTTTTAATAACCTTTTTACATAAAAGCAAGTAGGGCAGAAACACCAGTAGCTGCCTGGTGAAACAACAGCATTAATGTTTTTTTGGTGGTAAATGGCATCAAATCTCACAGTCAGTTTTAGCAATAAACTTTCTTCTGCATTCAGTGCAGTGATTTATTACATCCTTTTACAACATAAGTCCCTTAGTCTTTGCTCATGTGCAGTATATTTTAGTTTTAATGAGTGTTTAGGTACATAGATCTGGAATTCTCCGTTCATACAGTATTAAAAGCACCTCTTCACCTTCTGCAAATAAAGATTTTGAGAATGTTGTCTGTGCTCAGGTAATAGCTTGACTTGTAATGACCATGTTCCAATCTAAAGAAGTAAGTCTACTGATAGTTTTCAAATAGTTAATCGTAATGGTCACATCCTAGATTTTGAAAAATCCACAGAAATCCTATTACTCTCTCAGAAGTAATCAGAGTGTTCTTCACATCCCCATGTATGGCAACAATATTTTTGGTGTAAACAGGTTCCTAGACAACAGCTAAGTACAAATTGTACTCATGTCTTTGCTCTGAACTCCAGTCATTAGGACATTACTAGCACAACGGTTTACAACTGTTACCCCTCCCAGTGTGGCCAAAGTGATTCTATTAGAAGCCACGCTGAGAATAGCAGTGATTTAGCAGTAGATAACCAAGTTATTTTTAGCTTGGTGCTAAATATGGAAGTTATAACCCATTTGGTGTTCCAGACAGAGCAGCCAAAGTGGTTAAATGTTTTATTATCCAAATCAGAACGAAAAGATTTCCATTTAGCACCATTTACTTTTGGTACTTCAATGTGAAAATGCAACAGTCTTCCAATAGATTTGGATGAGTTTGGTTGTTTCATTTTTATGTGCTGTGTACATTTGAATCTGTTCCAGCATAAATATAGGTGTCTAATATCCTTTTCTCAGGTTTATAAGACTGCTTACCTCTTTAGGCTGTAACGTAGTCAACTGCATCTTCTTCAGTCATTTTAATTCATTACATATGATTAAGCTTTGTAAAGAAATAATTTGCAATTGAATTGGCAGAACAGAAACTGAGTGTAAAGAAAACTTGGCAAAGTGCCCATTTTAGTATATTAATTCTGCCAAGTGAGTTGATAATAAGATTGAACTGGATTTGAAAGATTAGAGACTTGGCTTAGAAGGACATGAAGGTTAGTTCCATACCGTTTTTCAGCTGTTTAAAGGCAGCCAGTATTTGAATTTTTGTCTGTACTTTTTTGATGAAGTCTTTCTGTAATCTTCTTCTGGGGGGAAAAGGGTGCCAAAATTAAAAATTAAATAGAAAGAGCTAATGATTTATTTCCATTAGCTTTGGATGCTGAAATTGATCCACACAGTCCCAAGGTTTACTAGCTCAGAAGCTTATGTGTCAGGGCCTGCCAGATAACTGATCGGGTGACCTACATGCTGCGAGAGCATATTCAGACTGCTCAGCTTTAAATGTTTTTATTTTATGCTTCAGACCGTAGACAGAAGAACATGGCAAAATTAAATCAAAAGGGGCAGTGAGAGCTGCCTTGTTGCTTTTTTCACTGATTTTGCAGAAACTGTTTCTGCCTGTTTTAACCGCAAGACAGACTGCACAAAGGGTAGAAAATTTAAGCGACTGCCCACAGAAAGAAGTAACTAAGAAAAGCAGACAAACACAACCCTGATGCAACCAGCAGCCTTCCCAGGACATCAGGTTTGTCTGTTTGATGGATGATCAAGCGCTGTTCGCAGGTTCTAATGCCTGTTTCATATTTATCATTCATAAATCAAAAGGTCTTGGCAAATTCAAATGTTCTGCAACATCCTGCAATTTTGTTAAGACAGATGAAGAAAATTACTTTTTGAGTTCGTTTGTTTTGAGCCACATTATTATAAGGCATTGCATGCACCCTGTTAAAAATGTATTCCTGTTATTCCATGACTGCATGTTTATATGCCTACAGTTTTTCTCTGCACCTGTGGCACCCGCATTTAAAGTTTCTATAATAAGCCCAAAGCAATGCATGAAAGTGAAGAACCAGAGCTACCAGCCCAGCACATCCAGATGTATAGCTGAGATGGATCAGACCTCTTTAGTCAAAGGTTTGGGGACAGAAATTGTGGAAAGCCATTTTATCATGGCATTTGCTGTCCAGATACTTCCTAAGGTGATGACTTTGTTTGATTCTTCTAACAACAGTCAGTTAAATGACCCTGGAAATTCATGTCTGTTTTGGGTCCTTCTGAGGGCACGTGGCTGGAAGGAGACCTCTAACAGAGGTTGGGTGCTATTCAATGAAAGCTTCATGCTCTGCACAGGGTGAAAGAAAACTGATACTTCCCTTTAAAAATCAAAATCTTGTCAGAAGGGCAAGAATCAGCTCTGTGTTTTGAAACTAGAAGTAAGTTACTGTAACTGCTTTGTAAGACATTGTTATCCTGCAGAAAGAGGACTAGGTTCTTTGCCTTCCACTTTCTCCTGCCCTTCCTTGGCTCTAATTAGAGCAATGCTTTAAGTACATATCACGCAGCAGAATCACCTTCTAATATGGCTGGGAATTCAGTAAATCCGAATGTCAAGGGCAGAGAAGAAAAGAGTCGGGAGTTCTGGGAGCTGCTGGATAATCAGTCTCTGCCCCCTTTCAGATGCTGCATAATGCTCCTGCCCCGTTCCCCTGCCAGGCAGATGAGCCAGGTGTGCGCGGGAAGGAGAACAAACCTGAACTACAGCAGTCGGCGGCCTGAGGTGCGGAGGTGTGGATAAAAGCCCAGCAGCAGCTGTGTTTTCCCTCCAGGAGCCTCGGAGAGCCCCGTCCCTTCCTGCCAGCCCCATGTCCTGGCATGACCCAGCCCAGGATTCCCAGCCATGGCGCAGCCTTGCTCCCACTGAGCAAAACAGGGAAAGCTTAGCGCGTTAGCTCCCATTTTTCTGCCCAGTTGACTGGACCCAAAGGCAAGCAGACTGGAGGGGGCACGTATCTGTCCAGTGTGCGCTTCAAGGAGAAGGCTTTGCTGCTCTTACCTTCACTGGTGATTCAGGCCTGTACACCCTGGTGTGAGCTGGGCTGGGGGACATGAATCAGGCGCTCCCTTCTCCCAGCTGTGGCAAAGGGGTTGTAAGCTCCCATAAGAGAAAAAGCATGTCCAATGGGGCGGTAACATTGCAAAGATCCTCCGCCACACCTGCCAGAGACATCAATCCTGTTTTGTTACTAGCTTTCTTGTCTCCAGAAAACATATCCGGTAACCAAGCATTGTGGGTATGTTCCAGCTGTGGCCTTGATGCCAGCTGTCATCTCTGCACAGACCTCCTTGAGGTTTCCTTAGGTGAGGCATGACTAAACTTCTGGATGGGACAAATTACCCAGATACTACGGGACAAAGGACAGGACAAGGGCAAAGGACAGAGTAAAAGGTCTCTCAATCTCCTTTGAGCTTCTAGCAGAAAAGGTGCAAGGTCAATGTATTTCAACACCTTCCTCTAATATGTACTGAATTTATAAAAGAAAGGCCACAGAACCCTGACTTACAAATAGAGTTTAATGATCCACATTGTGGCCATAGACATATTTTGCAACCGTAACAAATCATAAAACAGATTAATATATCTGCAGTTCAAGATGGAGAAAAAGGTACAAAATATTTTATTCATAAGTCTAGCAAGGCTGGGAACTCAATCCGATTGACTGTGCTGACCTACTTTTCATGAATACCTGATCTCACATAGCTGTGCTGGTTGTCTCAAAACTGATAGTACAACAGGTGAACATGCCTTCCTGGCCACTAAAACACGTTTTTTAGCTCCAGTGTTCTCTTCTTTGTGTTTTATTTTAATTCATTGCCGCAATAGAATGATTTTTCCTTTTTTTTTTAGGTTTTGGTCAGACTTGTTGGCTTAGTGCCTGCTGAATGTAAAAAACCTTTAGCATGAAGAAGCATTAAAATAATGTTGTCTTTCTTGCAGCCTGGAATTGTAGCTAGATTAACATCACTACAAACAATTTACAAAATACACATGCTTGTTCACTGTATTATAAAACCATGTCCTGTCCGTGATACACTCTTTCTGTTGCAGATTTCATATACTGCAATTCAATATCCTGAAGTGGAAATTTCCAATCAACTAAGTCTTTTTAATATTAATCTATGGATACTCAAATTACTGCCACTTATCTGAAACCTCTTACAAAATGGACTTTGATATTCTACAGATCTTTGTATAAAACAGGAAACTGAATTTGGCATTTCTCTCCATTTTTCTTTTCCTTCTTCTAAGTAATAGGTTTTTCTCTGTATGTTTATCCCTCACTGAAACATAGCAGTCTCCCTTTTTTTTTTTTTAAGAGCAGCATGCTACGTGTTACGTGCGCTAATGAATTGGCATTTATAAAGCAGAATGTATACCGTATCTAAGACGACTGCTGTGAAAATGCCTAAGTTGCTGCACTCTCTAAATAGAGCACAATTATGGCATACGGTTGGAGTGCTTTTATCTGTACTGCCACTGCTGGAAATTTAACTGTGTATGTGACCTGAATATTTAGAGCTCAATGGAAAATTCCATAAATGTAGTGTAGCTTCAGAGCACCTAACAGCTGTTACAAATATTATACCCATTATACACCATTGCCAAATGATACATATGAAGCACCTCTCCCATCCTGGGTGTATTCTGTTGCTTGTATCGATGCAGTATTTTAAAAGTCCCTTTGAGAAATGCAATGACTCTAGGTGCTAAGTAGCTTGCATAATAATTCAGTGGTAGTTTTTCCTGTCCCTATATTCATACTCCTTCCTGGTTGTGTGCAGTTAATGTTCAAACCTGAAAATGCAGGAAGAAACTACATCATATGTAGACCACATTTACTGTGTGCTTTTGTTTGCTTAGCTTGATATACGTGCTAAAAGCCACTGCCTAGCTGAGCAAACACAAAAAGAGAGGTAGCAGCTCTTCACACTCATAGGTTTCTTTTTATAGTGGGATGGAGCAGAGGTGTAATATACCCATGGATGCTCCCTTTCACTCTAACTTCATGCAGGAGTACACTAACAGTCCAGAGCATCGTTCCAGTAGGAACTGCAGAAACAACAAATAAGAGAGTTTATAAGAGCAAAAGAGAGTTTGCAAAGCACTGTGTTTGAAAAAGCACAGTATTTTAACCAAGATTACACAAGTTGCAGACTGGCTTCCTAACTAATGGTTCTTCCTGCCTCCTACTTATAGTTCAGTTCCTCCTGCTTTTATACTGTTGGAACATATTAAAAGACTCTTCACTGCAGAGAGGAGAAAAGTGCTAAATGTGGTGCGCCCAGCTGCCTTTGACGACCTGTTGCCATAGCACTGCACCAGCTGTGTAAAGGGACAGGGAAGGAAAGTGTTAGCCGGCATCCACCTCGGTGTTCATGCATTCCAGGCCCAATCCCAGTAACACAGAGGTATCAAAGTTCATGTAGAATGGCAGTTTACCTACCTAAAACCAAGCTCTGTGTGGCAAAGTAATTTCTCTGTGGAGAGGACCCAGAAAACTCCAACCCTTTGCCCACAGCTGAGCAGGACCAACACTGTCCACATCAGTCCTGACAGTGCCTGTCCAGCTTGGTTTCATGGTCTTCCATAGGCACCACCATCTCTCGAGACCATCTGTTCCAGCAATCACCTGTCCTTGCCCTTATAAAGTGGTTTTTAACTCCTCATGTCTAACTTGAATCTTTCTTGCCCCGGTACACGCCGATCACTACTTGTCCCAAAGCAGAAGAAACAGAGAACAGGTTGTTCCCTTCCTCACTGCAATACTGCCTCTGTACATTGCTCCTCACAGTAATCTCTCGTTAGTATTAATAACAATCATCTCCTCGATCTATGCAATGGCAAGAAAAGGAGATTGCATGTGAGGGTCTGTCAGTAAAAATGGGAGAAAGAGAAAGAGAGAAGAACTAACCACCTGTCTAAATCAGGGTAATGGCAATCTGCCCCTGATAAATTACGCAGCAGTCAGCATACTGGGACATGGAGAAGTAGAGCTAAGATTAATCCTTGCTCCCATGGGAATGTTGCAACTCATGAGGGTTCCCACACGGAAACAGTCATTGAGAACTCCTGAGCATCAGGAATACGATTAGAGGAGACCCTTCTGAGGCTCGGCCTTAGAGAAGGCATTTATACAGGCCAGATTTGTTACAAAGCACTTGCAAGTGAACACTTTTAGGAAGATCTTTCTCAATCAAGTCCTGTTAAACTAATGGGAGTTTAAGGCAAACTCTTGTTTAAAATAGGTGATGAAAATTACTTTATTGATTTACAGTTTAGTACTATGGCTACGTCAGATTATAATAAGATTGCATCAGACAAGCACACCATTGAAGCCTCCACTCTATTTTCACTGTCCCTGGCTTCTTTTGAATAATGCAGAAGCATCAGAGCAGGTTAATGTCATTGACCATCTCTGTTGCTGTAATACTTTGCATCGTCTCTAAGTTGCCATCAAATTCTCTAACTGACCACAAATGTCAAGTCCCATTTTAAGGATCAGAGTCACAACAAAGGTAGCACTTAGCACCATCCCCCACAGCCATGTCAAAATAATGTAGTCCCATCCAAGCACCTTGTGGAGAACTGGAAATTCAGCCACAGGTGAATTTGACCTCAAAAATTTTAATTGACAGAAGATACATATTTTCTGAGTGCTAAATGAGAAACATGTTTGGGGACATGGCAGGGATGTTTAACCAAAAGAAGCTGGGAAAAAAAAATCACTGTTTTTAAATATAACAAGGACTCTTTAGCACTGAAGACCCAAAATATCCCTGTACCCAAGTATGACTTGTAATTGCCCTCATGCTCTCAGTAGCTTTCTCAGTTCTGTGAATTACACAATGTCATTAAAACTAAAGCAACTTATGCAACTTGCTGAAGCTTCATGTAATTAAAATGCAATGGAAATGTCTTCATGCAGGAACTTTATTGTCATCCCCCCTTCAGGAGAGAAGAGTATGTTGGTGTACTGACAGAGAGAAGCAATCGCCTCCTGCACACATGGAGTGCTGCTGGTGGAGCAGGGACTGAGAGCAAGGCAAGGATCTGCTTCTTCCCATTACTCACACCATCCCTGGGGTGTCCCGGGAAAGGAGCCCGAGCGCACCATGGTCGTGTGCGCCCAGAGAAACCTTTGCATAAGCAAAGCTGGTAAGTCCCTGCCCTGCCCCGCAGCACGCTGAGTACACAGAAACCTCTCAAGGGGGCTCACGGACAGCTGGAAATCTGTCCAGCCCTCCCGTGGTCTCAGGGGTGTAGAGAGCCTGAGCCGGGTGCCAGCGTGGGAAGGAGGCATTGTGCCAGCCTCAGCTTTGGGTTAAGGAAAACCTCAGTGACTTCTAAGAGATTATTTGTGCTCACCGGGATTGTAATTCAAAGGCCCAGATCTCTTCCAGTCTAAAACAATTAGCGTCATCTGTCATCTACTTATTTCTAATTTACAGTAGTAAATTCACCTCTTATAGGACTTAAATGAGTTTTCCATACTTCACTATTACTACTTTTATATAATAATAACAATTTTGCAACTGGCTGTATTTGTTAACTTAATTCATATGCAAAAAAAGTTAAATATTTTCAGTGTCAGGCATATTATTGTCTTTTTATCATACGAAGGTAACAGTTACACTCTCTTAAGAAATTGAATACAAATGCTACTCTTACAGTGCAAAGCATGTTAAAAATTCACAGGTTTTCCTGAGATTAATATTTTGGCTTTACCTTGCATTTATGACAAAACTTTTTTCAATGTTGTACCCTGCTGGTATCTTTTCTCCTGAGGGAATTTTTCTGACTTCAGCCAGAGTCACTGGAAGTCATTGAAGAATCATAGAAACACAGTTTAGGTCGAAAGGGACCTTTAAAGATCATTTAGTCCAGCCCCTCTGCCATGAGCCAGGACATCTTTCACTAGACCAGGTTGCTCAAAGCCACCTCCAACCTGACCTTTAACATTTCCAGGGATGGGACATTCACAGCTTCTCTGGGCAACCTGTTCCAGTGTCTCACCACCCTCACAGTGAAAAATTTCTTCCTGATATCTAATATAAATCTAGTCTTTTTTAGTTTAAAACCATTAATAGAATCAAAGCCAAAGACTCCAGAAACCTGACCCTCAGCAATGACATTGTTAGAAAGGCTGGAACACTGTTTTTCCAATTCTCCCAGTTTAATTGCAAATCTGTGAAAAGGCCAGATCCTGGATTCATGGGACAGGGAATGAAATATTTTACAAGAAAAAAATAATTACAGGATTAATGGTTGCAGAGAAAAGTTTGGAAAAGGGTAACTATAGTGGACTGAAATACCACAACACAGATAAAAATTATTCAAAAGTTATTTTAAAGCCTTCCTGGTTTTAAAATCAACCTGAAAATTTTGCATCTCTCTGACTCATGATACTTAACACAGGCAACAAATCCTAAAACTGGGAATATTTGTGTGCTTAATTCCAATGTCTTGCAAAGGGAATGCAATTGACAGCTGCCACTGTTGTATTTGGATCAGTTCATGTGATCACCTCATTTAAATGAAGAATTTGTTTTCATTTGCGAGCGGAAACATAAAGTGTTGTCATGTGCTGCTCTAATGAGATAAACTTGGGATTTCCATAGAACCTCACGTGCTTATCTTCTCCCTGATGTCTGTTATGACGATGACCTCATCACAACAAAAATCTTATCTAAAACTCTTTTACCCCATACAATTGTTTGGGGTGAGGTTAGAAGGGTGGATGACTGGCAAGAGCAGGAAGAGTCGAGGCACCCTGGCAATACAAAGCACATTACATACTGTCCATCCACCCCAGCCCAGCAATTACTGCACGGCCATGCCGGCTGTTTAATATGAAAGGAGCTGGTGTCTCCTTGCAGGTCCTAGTGACACTGAGTGGTGACAGCTGTCCAGGTGACTCAGTGACACCCATGCTTGTGGCCAGGCTGGCAGCTGACATTCCTTGGACTGGTGCTGCTGGGTTCGACTCGGAGCAGGCCAGGAGGATGAGGACATGGTGCTCCTGCACTGTTGCCATAACCCCTTCGCCCTGGGGTAGCAGCCAGCTATGCCTGCTGTGGACTAGGACCACAGCATTTTAGGGGCTCCTGTAGAAAAGGATAACAGAAAAGTGATCCCTGCACTAAGGAGTTTCCATGCTAAACATCCACCCTGTATGTAGACAGCTTCTTTCCATAGGCCACCTATCTCAAGCCCTTTCCCCACTTAGAAGCATCAACAGTCATTTAAAAGCATAAAAATTCAGTTTCGTCTTTGTTGTCAGGTCCTTACTTCATGTCTCAAAATCCCATAGGAATAGCTATTGACCCGTGAAGGTTTTACTGTATCTTGTGATTTCTATTAATGTTTCCTTGTGTGAAATAAAACATGGAACTGAGACAGCAAAAAGCACGCAGACAGCAATTCCCTGCCCTGCATTTCATGTATATGGTAAGAACAAACAGCAGATGTCAGCACTAATCCAGAATTTGAAATGTTCACGTGGAATTTAATCAGACCCCACTTTACTGTCCTCAAAATGCATATGCTCAGACTGTGCAGAAACTCATTAAAATCTCTGCTTGGAAACACAAATATGCTTCTATTTAAAGAACCTCAGCAAATTTTAAGTATCACTTCTATATGAGTACTGCTAGCTGGCAAGCGAGCACATCTGTATGGGTAGGTTTTTGCCTTATCCTTGCACTAAAAGATCACCAGATCCATGCACTTACCTAAAAATGAAAATTATTTTTAAAAAGTGGCTTCAGAAGAGATAGTAGTTTGGAAAAGGGCAAGTGCAAAGGTTCAAGAGAGACCTAATGAGTAACAAGTAGGCCTGAAGCTGAAGGACAGAGGAGAACCAGAGGGCTCTTGGTACAGTTGGCAGGTGGGGGCTGCAGCTCAACCTTGCTTTGGGGTAGAACAGGATGGGGCAAGTGAGCGAAATGAGTGTAAGAACATGGATTCTGCGGCCAGGGGTAGAAGTAGACTCTGTATCCGCTGAACAAGATATACAAACCAGTGAAGAATTTCCTGGTAATGAAGCATAATTTAGCAGTACAAGTACACACAAACCATGTACACCTGCATGCTGAACTACATGAAGGTGTGGGAATAGACGAACAGCATCCTCTCTGCCTGGTCACCACCACTTTGAGGACAATGGATGCTGGATTCCTTCTGGAGGACATGCAGCATACATTAACATGCTGCCTCCCAAGCCCTGGAAACTTTTTCAGTTCTTGAAAAAGAAGGTCAAAAAGAAAATCTTAAAATGTGCCACAGATTGCATGGACATTTTCTGCCAGCATGAAGCACAGTGAAATTCCTTAGGGTTTTGACCACTGTCATGGCTACTAGACGTACAAGAACACACTACCTATGACAGAGCCCAAAATTGCTCTTTCCAATATCTGTAGTGGGATCTCTCAAATCCTGCAGCAATCTGATGTCTGCAGCAAATCATCCGTGATAAGAATGCTCCAAACAGGAATCTTTGAGCCAGGATTGCTCCCAAAATAGGAGCAATTTTTATACCAATACATAGGAATATGTGATTTTATTCTGTTGGGGTTTTGTGGTTTTTTTTTCTAGTTTTCTGAAGCATTTTCCATCAAAAACAAAAACTGGCAGGCTCAATGGCTTGATTATCTACAACTATATCTTGGTCTCCAAGGGTCACATGTTCTTTGACTGACATTGAATGGAAGAGGACAAGAAGTATACCCAGGGTTAATTATAAAAGTAAAAATAGCTTGGCTATTTAAAATCATATTATTTCTGGTTACTAAACCAAACCAACATCCGTTTACATTATGAATTTAACAGACTCAGATAGTTCCTCCTGAGCTGAGAGCTAGGTCTCAGCCTGAACAAACTGGCAAGATGCCCAGAGCCACCTTCGGTTTTTAGCAACAACCACCACCAGATTACATCCCACTGCCTCCCCTGTCACTCCACAATCTTTGCTCCCTGAACTCCTTTGTTCTATGCTATTTTTGCAAAAAATAAGTAGGCTGTTGTTATTAAATAGTAAAACAATTTACTTTGATTCATCTTCTCTGACCAGAAGGACATAAGAGGTCATCAATCTTAACTTCTCTGTCAGCACAGATATCAAACCAAAATTAGGTAGTGGAAAAATTTTTGAAGGAGAAAGTGGAAAAAACAAGACAAACAGAGTGAAAGACATTGAATCCCCTTTCTCAAAAGAGAGGAAAAGAAATACTGCTGAGCTGCCTTGCTGCTACTAGTTGATGCTCTGTCAGGTTAGCAACTTCATTTTTCATGCAGAATCAGAGACATTATGATACCTGAGAAGAGCTGCAGGCTTTTCATTAATTCAGAGAAAAATTAGAAAAATAAACAAGTTTTCCTGTGAATTAACAGTGTTCGCTGCTTTTTATAATAACAAAGAAAATCGCCCTTTACACTATACACCTGAAATAAGTTGCATCATCTTTTCTTTGCAGGATACTCCAGTGTGGGATTACAGTCCTCTCCTGCCATCACCTGTGAACTGCTCTCCCCAAGGTGTCTTCTCTCATCCTAAATGGTAACTGGCTCATTTCCAAACAGAAGCACAGAAGACTGAATTTTCTACCCATTTGAACACTTTCTTCATGCACACCAGATGCTCTTATGCATTACCCTGAGGGATAGGATGAGCTCTATATCACACTCTGAAGATGACTAAATTCCACAAGTAAAGTGAAATCACACGATCTGTCTACGATCAATATCCCACATCTAGACTTTAGATATAAAATGTATTAACAAAAATACTTCAGCTGCTCTGTATTACCACTCCAGCAATGACAGAATGAGAGCGGGATTGAAGTATATTGGCTCTATAACGAGTGCAATTCTCTACTATTTGAAATCCCAGTCACCCAGAAGAAACTTTCAACAGCTAATGGGTAACCTTTCACTTAGCTCAGTGGCAGGCAAGGTTAGCTCCAAACCAAACACAACAATCTGACAACACATACACAAAGGTGAGCTTTATGTCAGACCGAAACTTTTGTAAGTACTAATGGGTGGGTAAAAAAAAGGATTTTAGTGACTGAAGATGTCTAGGAATCTGGGAGCCACTGAGGACAACAAAACAAATGCATAGTATGTAGAACGTACTGTCTTGCTGCAGATCTTGATATCCAAAGCCATGTCTTTTCCCCGTCCACCAGTGTCTCTACTACCCTATCTGGACAAGACTTCAGCCAGCCCTTTCTCATCAGCGATTTACCTCATTCAGACACTGGAGGAACAAATAAACTCCGTCATCTGTCACTTGGGAAGAGGGGGAGGGCACTAAAAAAGGGGCAGAGCTGCTTAATACCAAAGTAGTGATGGCTTTGTTTCCCAAGTCAGTTTGGCTCCTCCAGTCATTTCACATGAGGGCAAGCAGCAGCCAGAAGCTAGACCCTGCAGAGCACTTCCTCCTGATGCCCCTTCCTCTGAGACCTCCCAGGGAGGAGAGGACAGATGTTCCTGGGCAACCAGTGCCCACAGGGACCTTCAAATTAAGGGAACCCAAAGTCTATCTGACAGCAGACAGCTGCTGACAGTTCTCAAAGAATGAATATAAATGAGTATAAATATGACAATGAAAACATTATCCTGATGAAGTATAACAAGGGAATCACCTAATTTATTGAATGTGGAATTTTATTAGATCCCAGTTTACTGCTTGACTACTCAAATTATTTTGGGCTACTAAAAAGTACTTATTGGTATACAGTAAATATAGATATACACAAGTGTTCCAGGTAACAGCTAAAGGAAACTTTCAAAAACCAGAGTTTATGAATGTAGAGCTCTAATTTGTGGGCCAACAAGTGAGACTGGTCAAGAATTTTCAAGCACTTCTATAAACAAGGCCATTCATGAAATGCTGAGTAAATTAGAAGTGGGTGGTTCTCTCAGCAATGCTGTCATACCCTTTCTTAAAAGGAGCTTCTGACCATTCAGTAGCTCCTTTGTGTACTTTTTATTCTTATCTGTGATCCCATCTGTCACAAGACCCTCCACATCCTTAAATATTACCTCTTATCTGACCACTCTAGTCTAAAAGCAGATAAATACTTATGTGTCACATAAATATATACCACATGGCAGAGTGATAGTGAATATGAGAATGTAGGCATGTGCAGTCACATAAAGACATGACTTCATACTGAAAAAGATGCAACCTCCAGCTGTTTGCAGGGATACTATAATTTCTTGCTTGTCACTTTACAAAAGTAGTTTATCAGAAAAACACATTGACAGGAGCATGCCAACCAGCCGTTTTGGATATGAACACAGACATATTTTTGGATTTTCAGGACATTTGTCTGGTTTTAAATACCAATAGTGGAACATATTCTAACAGAGGAGTCCTTAAGCAGCTTTCTCAGAAAAGCAGAATCTGGCTCATTCATCCATTCACAGACATGAAGTGCTGAAGAGAATAATGTTTTCTATCTAGTAAAGACTTTTATCATATCGCACTTTGTCACAGTATTATCACTTATACTTTTTTTTAATAACAGATTGCTGCAAAGCCATGAGCAGGTCTTCAATGTTTTGTTTTATCATTACTAGCTGCCTACTTATTCAATGCCTTATCTAAAGACAGATTGATTAATTTCCTCCCAACTACCGCTATGGAAAAATTCAGAATAGTACCTGAGAGCTTCATACACATTCCAGAATTTATTTTCACATCCTCTCGGTGACTAGGCAGCTATTATTGACCCTATCTTTGTACTTGGAGAGCTAATGCATTGAAGGACTGAAATCAGATTTACTCTGAATGCCTATTTAGGAGCCTATTTTAAGAAAATGGGGGTGTGAACATTACAGCTCCTGCTCTAAGCACTGCTTTTGCAATAATCCCAAGTCAAGCACTTGGAATACAGATTCCAGGTCCCTCTTGTGTCTCCTCTATTTATACCTCTCCCCCTGGGCCACTGAAAAATCATCCTTTGCTGCAAGATGTCACTGCTTCAACAAATCTTATAGAATCATATAGTCATTTAGGATGGAAAATACCTTTAAGATCATCGATCTTAAATATCTTTAAGATCTTTTTTAGATCCTCTCTGCCCTTCCACTCCTTTTGCAATGATTTATACCCAGTTATCAGAATTGCCTTTGGGCAGTAAGGTATTGGGGTTTGGACTGATCACAGCTCAGTAGACAGCCAGCTAAGTAGGGATCTGAACTCAATCTTCTCACTCATTTGGTCATTATACCAAAAAAACCCAATCATGTCTGTCAATACTTGCACCTACTTAATTTTGAAAGAAGCTTGGTTTTGTCAGGAACAGTAAGTTTGACAAGTTACTTAACAGATCTGAACACTGTTTTGTCTGGTTTAGTGCCTTATTACTTCCTTCTTGCACCACAAAAGAAGTTGTGAGATACCTTGAAAGAGGCAATTCTAGGGTGACTTTGCCCTGGCTACTGAGATACCTGGATTTGTACACTGAAATAGAGACTATGTTCCTTCCAAGAGTCTTGCTTATTTTCAGTATCAGCTATTATGAACCTGGATATTTCTGTGGTTCACATAAATGTCTTCTTATAATTAATAGTAATAAGCAAATGGCAGAGAGGATAGCAATAGAATTACACCGGTTTTCCCAATTAAATTTGAAAAGGTACTTAAAACATGATTTATGTGTATGGAAACCTTTAACAAAGAGGTTAACTTTTAATTTTAAAAGCTTTAAATGCCAAGACTTCTGTATTGCTCTCCCCAACTCTTCCTATTCAACTACGAAATAGCATCTAAAATATTTTGTGCTAGAGATTATTTGTGGTATTATTCTCTTCTACTAAAAATAAAATAAAAGCTGTTGACATCCTTCACGTATTTAAAAAAAATAAATAAAAACAAACAAACACTTCTTCAAACTAAATGTCAGAATCCTGTTTAATTAAAAAAAGGAAGTTTATACATGGTTATGGTGTGCGTCGACATCTATCCCTTTGATTTACAAGAGTATGAACTGGAAAGAACAGATTGCTTTATTCAAGAGAAAGAAAGGAGGAAAGGGAGCCCAGTGTGATAAGAAAGAGTGCAGGCTGTATTAACTTCAGTGCTTATTAAAACATGAAAGATTAATGGTAGAAAGGGAGGGAATAATTGTGAATGTCTCCAGTTTAGGATCTTCACTTCATTTCTGGACTCCAAATGCTCTCAGAAAAGGGGTAGGTGCTAAATTACTTTGTAGAGAAAATTATGGGCACACCCAGGAAGAGGACACCCAGAGACCCAAACCACACAGGAGGCTCTTACTGAAGTTGAGTGCCCCTAAGGCTGGCTGAAGAATCTGAACCATGTTCTGCATGTAGACGGTCACGCTTTCCTCTCTTACATCCTTGATTGGACTTAATCATACAGTATGAGGTGTATTCACAGTGCTTTTAATTCTGTTCCCCCTAAATTTGGAAATGTTTATTTGTTTATTTAAGATATCTAAAAGCATTTAAAGATATCTTCCTTGTCATTCTTTTATTAAGCAATACATTGAACTTTAACAGCATCTTCAATGCAAGTGTCATGTGAATGGAAACTACAGAATCTGTCTCATGGGAAAATCCAGAATTATTTTTGTTCCAAATGAAAATAAGCTGTGAAGGTATTAAAAATGAGCATTGATTCAGTTCAGAAACAGAAAAAGGTTTGTTGAATCGACTCAGAAAGTAATCATAAAACAAAAAACCAACCTTGGAAATTACAGTTTGAAAATCTGATGCTCCCCTTTCCTGGCCAGTCCATGTGTTTTGTGATTCTCCCACAGCCATGTGACTCCTGTGACACTCTGTGCAGCTTGGTCAGAGCAGAGAACCTCCTGCTTCTTTTAAAAGGAGCTGAACTTCAGATTAGGAGTTTGAGCTGCAGGAGTTTCAGCTGCAGCTGCCACACGCCATTAACAACCACCAAAGAAAACTCCCAGCACTGGTATAACAAGTAAAAACATTCTCTCTCAGGATTCTCAGTGGCAACTCTTTACGTTACTTTTCTCTTCAGTGGGACAAAAAATCAGTGGGAAAAGAACACGTTTTGCTAAGGAATCATTTTGACAAAAAATTTTCAGACACCTCTAATTGTGACCATCAGTGAACTCCACACAAGTCCAAAGTTTTGTGATCAGAAGAGACTACTGTG
Organism: Burhinus oedicnemus; assembly: GCA_008921705.1. NCBI lineage: Eukaryota > Metazoa > Chordata > Aves > Charadriiformes > Burhinidae > Burhinus > Burhinus oedicnemus. The sequence goes on from VFFE01007738.1 coordinate 170,093, forward strand.
CTCATCATCTTGACTTCTGACACATGAACAAATCATCCAGTAATTCTTGCCCTGAGATCATAGGTAGCTGGAGTGAGTGGTTTAGGAATCCTACAGCACTGTTCTGAATGTGTGATGTCCTTGGTCCAACCCAGCTTGCACTAGCCACCTACCTCAAGCTCCTGCCTTGTGAGCAAAGGTGGCCTGTGTGCTGTCTCTAAGGAGAGGGACCTTAGACCTGAAACACCCTGTGGAAATACCCACCTTATTGATCACACATGAAGCCCTTGGCCACCAACTTTCACATTTCAGCTGCGCGATCAGGGTTAGGAGTAGTAAATCTGAGCATAAATGAATTTATCACGCTCTTAGTAACCTGCTAACAATTTCTTATGTTCTTAGTAACCACTTTACAAACATCAATAAAATTTTTTCACATTTTCCATGCAAAGAAATTAAGGAGTGGGACTCTTGGTAAGAGTTATGTAATAAGTCAGGGTTAGAGCAGAGTATCTTGCTCCAGAGATTAACTGTCTACCCTTTGTCTAAGTATTTCCAATGTATTTCCTACCCTGTGCATTTTAAGGTGCTTATTAGTTACCTCATTTCCTGCTAACTTCTCTGTTCTTTAATCCCCCCACTTCAGTCTTGCTCTGATCCCCTCAGCTGCGTTTCTGCCCTACTGCTGAATATTTTATGTTGTGCCACTTTTTTTTTAATAATCCTCTCCTTGGGTGTCCCCTTCTCAATACCTCACAGAGCTCTCTTCCTCCCAGCCTCTCATTTTCCCCTCCATCCTTCTATTCCTTGGTTTGCTCCATGTATTCATATATATTCTAGGACATCTTTGTGCAAGCCATCTTCCAGGACATTTTTTGGACCTTTCTAGCACAGCAAGATTGGCTGAGATGGTCCCAGCAGAGCCAGTTGTGATGCCAGGACAAGCCCTCCACACCTCACAAAGTGCTCGCTTTGCTCGTCCAAGAATAGCAGGAGCTGGTTTATTCCCAGGAGCTGTCAGAGGATCCTTCTTTCACACTGGAGTGATGTGTCCCCTGTAAAGTTCAATCTGAAGCCACAGGTGGTGCTCTGACAGCAGATTCAGAGGCAATCAGCTGCAATAGCTGCAGCCTTGGATGCTTGACCACTCCTGAAACATGTCAACGAGCTTCTCTTTTTTCACCCAGAGCTCTCTGCAGGGAGCCTGGTTATGATGTCCCCCTCCCCCAGCTCTGATGGGACCACTGTCCCTGTACTGTTATACATCAACAGCAAAACCAGAAAAACATGGACCACTTAGCTTATCAGGTGGACCTACCTCATCCCAGTTGTTAACATGTCCAAGTTTTCCTTCCTACTTCTTACAAATGCATACTTCTGGTTCTTATAAAAAGATAATACTTTCCTTTGCAGAAGAGCACTAATCCATACCATACCTGGGTCTGATCCACTACACTTAAATTCTGCTGAAGTTAAGACACAGGGCCAACACTGTTGAGCGATTTAGATGAAAATCCAGCATGGCTTGGCCAGAAACCCTGCTCAGCTTTGCCATCTCCTGCTTCTGCACCAACATATGCAGTGAGAGACCAACAGCCTTTGAGCCTTTCCCCATGAGCCTGATGTCTCCATCACAACACACTCATGACAGGTAGCCAGTGACACCATTTGTCCAAAAAGTGTGAAACAAACCATGAAGACCTGTGAGAGGGACGTTACCTCCAGGTCTCCTCTATCTAGTGGTCAAGCTGGGGAATAGACAGGTAGCCAGTGACACCATTTGTCCAAAAAGTGTGAAACAAACCATGAAGACCTGTGAGAGGGACGTTACCTCCAGGTCTCCTCTATCTAGTGGTCAAGCTGGGGAATAGCCTGGGGCTGAGAGCGCTCTTCTGCTCTTTGCCCTGCAGCCAGCTGAGGCCATGGGGCCGATGCACACGCTCAGTGTCCCCATGTCCCTGAGTGCGTGCTGGGGCTGTCCCTCACAAGGATGGAGATGGCCTCACAGCTCTCACTGCTGTTTCGCTGCCTTGGGACATGGGGGAAAGCCACAACACCACAACTGCTCTTTTGTAATTAATAACACATTGACTTGCTGGTTTCCTGTTCTTTTACAGATGATGGCCGCAGAATTCATCCATAGCCTCAGAAATGCTGTAAGATGTTATAACTCGGTTATCACGTTACTTCTCATATTACTTCTATCACATTCTGCTGAAATAGGCGAAACTACCCCCCAGTTACTGATGGAGCTGAAATCTATCCCATGCCAATAATGTAGGTAGTACTTTAGTGCTTAGTTATAGAGGAAATTAAATGTTATGAAAAACAAATTATTGTAAGAAACCAGACAGAGAAAACAAGAATGCTTAACATATCTGCCTCCCCAGAAATAACAGCAACATGTATATTTTAAATATAGTCAGGATATAAGCAAAATCTCAAGGGGATGCTGTTTCCAGCTGTGCTCATGTTTTGCATGATTGATGATTTTAATATTTTGATGCTTCTAATTTTTACAACCCTTTCTGTTTGTTTTGGGGCATTCAGGAGAGGAGATTTGTACCCATTTAAAACATTTTGAAAAGCAAGAATACTGGCCTAGAAATTCTTGGAAAGAACTCAGCTGTGCCATGTAGAAAGGAACAGCTTTGATGTATTCGAGGAAGTGCTCCTGCTGAGTTGGCATTTCACAGTTTGTTTCTGTCCAAACCAAAGTGCTCGTGCTGATTCATTAGCAAAGGAAACGTCTGTTGTTTGCCAGATCACACTTGCCTATGCCAGGCTAGTTTAACCAGGCACCACCAGCTCCTGTACGTGGCCTGTGCATAACCTCTTCACCATGGTCACGTATGAAAGCCAGTGACAAAGAAATACTGGGTATTGTTTTGCCTTTAAAAAAGATTATTTGAATGTATGGAAACATTTGCTAGGTTTGTACCAAATTCCAAAGATTTTCAGCAATGAAAACTGCACTTTGCATGATAAACATGTGCCAAAACCTATGTTTGATTAAGCAATATAAAAATATGTATTTCTGCATCAAATGTGCAATGTGTGTTCTGGTCAGATGCAAATTTGTGTTTGTGCTAAATGAATACTATTTCTTACGTAAAACTCCTGGCTTCTTTTCCACTGCTTTGTGACACCTCTGACTGCCATCCTCCCTCTCCAGTATGTTCAGCAGCAGCACCTGCCCACTCTTTACACGAGCTTCTATTCCACTTAAAAGCTTCCCCCTCTTCCCCCACCTTTAGGCGAAGGAGGGGATGCCTCTGGGGCCATCTTAACACACGTGAGATTTTTGTATTTTGTAAAAGGTTATCCTTCTACTGTAGCTGGACCCAAAAAGGGATAAACAGCATCTCCATCTAGCAACTATGTTTCTTAACTTTAAAATTTACCATCAGGGTCCAAATTTCCTGCTAGCTGCAGATGAGATTTCCTTTATCTAAAACAATAACTTATTTTCTAATTGTCTTACCAATACAATGTTTTCAGTATTTTTTAAAAAACAGGATGCAAACATGTCTATTAAAGGAAGGGAACGTATTCTCTCTGAGAATATCGCTGGTGTTACAGAAGAATTACGCTTTTCAAAGAAATTATTACCTTGCTCTTCAAAAGACGTATCTTGCAGGAATTAGAAGTGAGAGCAGGATCACCAGTCAAAGCAATGGGTAACCTACAGAGAGACACGGCATCCCCTCCAAGCGAGTCAGAGCCCCAGAGGTGCACTGGGCTGCCGTCTGCAGCAAGGGGCTGCCTTCCCACTGCAGTAACTCTTCCTGCGTGTGGACCTGTCCTCTTTCTTGCTGCCTTTGAGCTGCTGAAACTAACACCTTTTACCTCACCGTTGGAGTGGGATAACAACATTTTGGAGGAAAAATATTGAATGTCGAATAGCTGATAGTTTAAACTAGGAAGTCTTAGAACCTGTTTGGTATAAAAACATGGTAGGCACACTGGACATCCATGTGGACCTACACCATTTACACCAAAGTGACACTTGATTTTTTATATAATTTACCCAGGAGGGTCTCATTAAATTGTCTGAGTTCATTATGTGCCTTTTTTGCAACTCTGGAATTATAACTGCTCCTGTGTAAGCAAACTGGATGAGACTGCACATGAGAAGGGGCAGAAGTCCATGTTCAGCTTCTTCCTAGATCAAGGAAATACTCCATTGGAATAAACCAGTCTCCTCTGAAATTAATTTTCTGACTGATCTCTCGAGACCAAAGAGCTTTTCTGCATCTAGTTTTTGTTTGCAAAATTATGTTAAATTATCCAGTTAAATGTGTACATGATAGATGCGTGTTTCAGTATCTTGGTGATACAGGACTGCTTGATGTAGGGGCAAAGTGGTATTTAGTCAAGCATTAGAGATATGTGAGGAGCTGATGCCTACTTCTAAACCTGTGGTTTACAAAGGCAGAAGAGGGGGCAGAAAGGATGCATGACTGTGCATTTAGTAAGACAGGAGCAGGCTTTGAATTCCTGTTCTGACTCCCAGCACCATTTCTGCATTCTGCATTACACCATAGGGTCATAGAATCATAGAATAGTTAAATTGGAAAGGACCTTTAAAGGTCATGTAGTCCAACCCCACTGCAATGAGCAGGGACATCTTCAACTAGATCAGGTTGCTCAGAGCCCTGTCCAACCTGAATTTGAATGTTTCCAGAGATGGGGCATCTACCACCTCTCTGGGCAACCTGTTCCAGTATTTCACCACCCTCATTGTGAAAAATTTGTTCCTTATATATAGTCTAAATCTACCTTCCTTTAGTTTAAAACCATTACCCCTTGTCCTGTCACAACAGGCCCTACTAAAAAGTCTGTCCCCATCTTTGTTATAAGCTTCTTTTAAGTACTAAAACAAGTCATAGGAAGGGAAGTCAAGGCAGGTCCTCTGTCTCCCAGTACAGGGAAGTTCTCCTGTGCATCCTTGTTCTCCTCTCTGGGGACTCCCCACTGCTGGTGTGGACCAGACCCAGTGGTCCCAGACCTTCCCCTCTCCTCAGTGCAGCCAGGGCCTACAATGCTTCCCTGAAAGGCAGATATTTCTTTGAGATCCCTCAGGTGAAAAACAGCAATGAAGGTAAGTTCATGGTGGCCAAGTGATCCACACCTGAGCTAATTCTTTTATAAAAACAGGGAAAGGGGGGAATTACACAAGCAGATGCTGCTTTTCAAAGGCACAACTTGGGCAGCTAACTTCAGGAAGAGTCTGGGCTGGGAAGAAGTCCCGTCCATTGGAGAAGCAGACCTTCCTGTAATGCATATGCCTGCCACCCCAAAGATGAAAATGTTCAAGACATTCATTTATTTAGGTGTTGGGTACTTAGTGTTTGGTTTTGTGAACCCCATTCCAAACAGACCGTCTTACCCGCTTTGCTTTCTGGGAAGCCTATGAGCTTAACCAAGGATATGGCTCCACTCAAGGAGACAAGGAAGAGACCAAGAAAAGGAGTAGCTGTCAACACTCAGCCCATGGTACTTAAAGATGACACAGAGAGCCTCTACACTTGATTTCTTTTGGAAAGTTATGGATAGCTAAGATTTTCCAAAAACTGTCATTTGCCTTAAACATTTCTAAGTAGACTTCAAGGCAAAAGCAGACATCTTTCAGGACCATCCAGGCTTGATTGCCTCTCTCCCAGCATCTATATAGAGAGACTACAATATTTCAAGACTGTCTGTGTGTGGCAACACAGTACTGTACTATTTGTTCAATTAATTACTTAACACAGAGAGATACTCAAGATAATATCCTCAGAAATATTTACAAGGTCTTCTGGAGGCAGACCTCAGTTTGCTCTTTGCATGCTTTGAACAAAATGAAAGCTGTGTGGGTGCATTTAAAGCACATTGCACAAGCTTGCTAGTCTATTAGCTGGGGTCACACAGCTTCTGCTTGACTCACGGCATGAGCAGAGCAAGGGAACATCTGCCTGCAGAAAACCATTTAGACATACGCTCGCATTTATTGCTCTGACTGTGAAGTCATTGGCTTCATAACTTACATTAATATAAATTTGAAAAATGTATCCTTTATATGAACGAAGGAAGCTCTATAAGCTCTTCTGGCCAGAGGGCTAAACATGCTTACTGAATTATTATCTTCTCCATCAGGTTATACGGCTTTTCTAAATATAGGTCCATTGCAAATTCTGGAAGTTTATGAATTTATTTGAGCCACAAAAGGTGGTGGATTTAACGAGCTATAGAAATAAGAAGCATAATGAAAGACAGCTTCACCAAAGAGCAAGTCACTTTTTGAGGAATACAAACAGAAAATTTGAAATAGCTGATATAATTTAAAAACAGATGGGACATGAAGCTTTAAAATTATATTTTACTCTTTCCATCTCATGACTCCAAAGTGCTGCCAAATTGCATAAGTAGATGGCAGCCAAAGTAATAACAGGCATTTTCACTTGCTCTCTCCTTTTATACGTACATACACACATATATACAGAGAGAGAGAGAAAGAGATGATCCGTGAGAACGGAATTTCAATGAAAGTATTGCCAGGAATTTTCTTTTCTATTTTACTTTCTATGGTCCTCAATTCTTCTAAGAAGCAAGTCAGCCCTGGTTTGTTCCTTGACACACCAAGAAATTCTGATTAACCTTAAATCGAATACAAATTAAAGAGGAATGATGGGTTTTAACTGATGATTAAAATCATACTTAGCTCTTAAGCACTAACTGGTCACAAAGCAGAATCTAGATGAGACGTTAAGAAATTTCAAGTACTTAAAATGCAAGTAACCCCTCAATGGAGATATGTATCTCCATTTGCTAAAGGTCCTCCTTCCTCTTCCTGTGGGCATCCTGATGTACACACTTCTTACATCAAGGCACAGTAGTCGAGGAGAGGAGAGGAGAGGAGAGGAGAGGAGAGGAGAGGAGAGGAGATGATGAACGGCCTCTTCCTGGAACTACCACTAACAGGATGGAGGATGGAGAATCTCAATGACTGTGTAGGACTCTGGAGTCACGTTCAGCAGTCTACTTAGTTGTCCTGATTTATTGATTTTTTGAGCTGTGAGATCATGGACTTGATGTGCTGTGTTTTGGTACAATATAAGCAGACTTGCAGTTTATGAAAAAAAACCAATTATGTTGTCACTGAAGTATATAACCACACACACACATTCAAATATACCTGAAATAAAAAAGAACCCTCAGCATGAAAAAAACACTTTTTAAAATCAACCTAAACAAGCAATTCTTGACTTATTCCCAAGCTGAGACTTTGTGATCTATTTTTTGGTTGGAGGATTTTTTGCAGTGAAGTCACAAACCCTTGAAAATAAAGTATTATAATGAAAAGTCTGTGAGACCCTAAATTGTAGCAGCAGGAACAGTGCTCCTATAATATTAAGAAAAAAATTCATACAGCTACTTTAAAAGCAGAGTAATAGCCAAACAGCATAAAATGACATCAAACCCAAAACACAGCAGCATTTTAATAGAAGAGAGTAAATTCATCATTCTGGCAGTCAGTAATTTTATAAAAGCTCCTGTTCTCATTATGCCTTTTAGTGTTTTAACTACAGATGAAAAATGGAAACAATTTTAGGCTATTCCCGGCAGACTCAAGTAGGTTTAAGGGTAGCTGACCAGATGGAAGAGGCTTACTTATAAAGCACTATGTTTTACCTTCCGTTCCCTCTGGCACTGAAAAGAGAGGAAAGCACTTCTGAAAATTTCAGGCTCTGCTTGTGGAAGCAGTAATATATGTTTAGCTAAAATTATTTTAAATAGGCTGCAGTTACTGCTGAATTTACTATAATAAAAACAATTGAAATGTGTTTCATGTAACACAAGAAGCGGCTGGGGAACCAGCAGTCTTTGAAGAATATAACTTCAAGTTAGTATAGGGAAAGCAGTCTGCACTTGAAAAAATAGATGTGTTCTGTAGTGAAACACAAGAGGCCATAGGTCAGGAAAGGTTTATATGGAACATGCATAATAGGCATTTAAAGCTGTTGCCAGGAAAAACCCTAGTTCTGGAGCAGTGAAGCAAAGTATTGTTCTCTTGGCCTTTGGTTTGATTCCTACTTCATGTGCATGAAAACAAGTTTTGTCTTCTGAGTATCCAGTGCAATGAGGCTATTCTTTGTCTCAGCACATTCAGAACCATATACGATGTGCAGTACAGGGTTTGAAACAGATTAATTCATCAAAAATCTCTGTCCATTTTAACAGGCCATAGTCAACAGGACTCAGCTGACTCCTCCCACTCCATTCCTATGATAAAATATCTCTGACAATATTAATTGGGATCCAGTTCTAGTCACACTGACACTAGTATGAATTCAATGACAACAGTAGGATAAGCATAATATTCCCTACCCAAACCAAGTTCATCACACAAACTGCAAATATTTCCGTCATTTTAACTTGGAATGGTCACTAAAATGCACTATTAGGCTTTTAGCAATAACATGACAAGAAACAGAATGCCAGTCTTTTATTATGTTAAAAAAGCTTTTTTTTGTGGGTATCAGCATGAGCAAACTCATGTCCACAAGCAATGTATTTGTGACTTTTTTATTAACTGTCACTCAGTCAGCAATGTTGGATGCTCTGTGTTTGGCTGTTATATAAAACTAATGGATTTTGAACTTTTACTAAAAAAGTGTCACTAGGATGCAAGTGTTGTGTTCAATGCCCAGCCTGGAGATCAAAGCCAGTAATAAGATTCTCTGTGTGATTTCTGTTGAAAATGCATTCAATAGTTCACCCTGAGCTATTGTGTGGTGCTTCTGGGGAGGGTAAAACTCATAACACTTTCAAAGTAAGGAGTGACTTTTGAAGTAGGCAATAAAAGTGGAAGGGATTTAGCAAACAAGATTTAGTCTAAGTATAAACAAGAAATTAATACGTTGATAGCACAAATGAAAATAGTCCGGACCTGTTGGTGCATAAGTGACCCAGTGGCAACACACCAGTTCCATAGACAGTATCTCACAAGTGCCAATGTGTCTGGTCACCTTTCATATAGCCAAAAAAAGCTCATATCCATTTTTTCTTATTGAAATGAATTTCACTGCAAATGCAGAGTAAGGCTTGGACTCTTCAAATAATGTAAGAAAAAGAGCCACTTTGTCATTTTCTCCCAAACAATACAAGTTAGATTGTGCAATGCCATTGATTTCACCACTCCAGTTCCTTCCTGACCTGATTATACCTGAAAGTGTAAAAGATGAGTAATTCAAATCCATGGATGAACATGAGATACAGGCTAAGAACGAGTGTTTGGAGCTTGATTGTTAGGGACCTAATATGTTTCTGATTTTTCCACTAACTTTTATGTAAAGTGCAGTGTGTCTAAAATAAATTGCAATAAAGGCTAAGAAATGAAGCCTAGGAAATCTAGCAAAGGAGATATTATTCAATAAATAGTAAGTTTATTGCCCAGTTTGTTAAAGGATGTAATTAATAGCATTATTGCAATTGAAACTTGCAGACATTATATGTTTGAGCCCATGGTTTGTTCTCCTTTTGTGCTTATACTACCTTAGTTTACAGAAGCTGAGCTAGTGAAATCCATGGGGGAAGATTTTCTTTCAGACATACTGCCTGCTATCAAGAGCTGGGCTCTGATAGCTTTCTGATATGACCACTTGCCTGGCAGGCATCTTGGTCTTTTTCTTATATATCAAACTGAATAGAAGTTTCTTTGATTTACAAGTCTTTAAGGGATAAAGATCAAACTTACACCTTTAGAGTTAAAAAAAAAAATAAAGCTGGATGAGGGTTTTAGGAAGAAGAAAAACTGAACAAGAAACAGAAATTGGGAACGAAGATTCTGGAAAGAAAACACAGGAACATCCAAACCTGCACACAAATCTAAAGATGTGCTTGAGAGAGCCAGAGTAAGTGTGCAGATAAGCAGCGGGAAATCGGTCAGAAACTGGCTTTAACTTCCCTGTCTTTTACAAATTTATTTTAGGCTAGTAATTATGGTAGTTTTCCTATAGACAGAACCAGTGTCTTGGCACAATCTCCTGACTATAATGCTCTGAACTACTTTACCCTTCCACACCTTTACAGATTTTATAAGACTTACTATCTTATTGTTATACAGTTGTTCTGTTTATATGATGCAGTGACTACCAGAATGCCTTCTTATTCCTGCCACTTACAGCTGTGGGAGTGTATTTGCATTTTACTACATAAATGTCCAGCATGAATAAACAGGGAAGTTAAGCAGATATTTTGATTTTCTTTTCATTGTACAATCTTTGCAGTAATACTCCTGAGACATGTTTATGTATTGCATGGACTATATCACCCATTTGTACTTATTTTGCACAACGTCCTCTTAAATACCTGTGTATTGGTATGCCCATATGGTTCAGTCTGCACTGCACACAAGAATGAGTGGTAAATATCAGGGCAGGGGTCAGTAGTTAAGACTAGAGAGGTGTAAAAGGATTCTAAAAATCAAGTTACAACTTGTAGTCCTTCCCACACACCTCATCAAAACCACATAAAAAGAAAATCAACAACCTCAGTAAGCTGATGAATTCTACTTATTTGACTTTCATGAGTACTGATTGTATTGAAGGTTTTCATAGGAGTCAAGTTAACAGTATTTCATCCTTGCCATGTAAACTGCAGTTGTCTAATCCAGCTAATTAGGATGAAAGCCAGATTATGTTGAACTCTGCAGTGAATTATGCTCCTGAATCCAGTATTTCATCCCTAGTTATGATTTAAAAATACCGACATCAATTATTAGCAGTTCCACACACGGTACTCATCAGCTTATAATACTCACTTACCTTGAGCATTGTACATTTAGGTCTTACAACAGTCAGGTAATAGTTGTCAGGTCATATTCACTTCAAGGCAACTCAGATATGTGGGCAAGACAAACTTTTACTTCTCCAAAGATAAAAGGAGACAGACTAAGAAATTAATCTAGTAGCCGTAAGAGGAAGGCAGGGGAACAGTAATGGAGCCATGAGGAGATCCCTGAAGATGTGACTGGTAATTGCTGCTGACACTATATAGTCCTAGTAATTACAGCTGCTGCAGCCCCATGCAGACTTATTTGTCCATCAGTAGTGATATGGCATCAGCCAGTTAGCTTTCCAACTCTCTAAGGTATGCAAAACACTCAGAAATTTGGCCATTTGTCTGCCCCTCAGCAGTGCAATGTCCACAAAGCAAAATCGAGTATTGCATAATTGGAAGCCAGGACCCCTAAAACAGACAGTTCAAGTGGCTTGTCCAAGGCAGGTAGATAGTGGGAATTCTGCTTGTGGTTCATAGGGAATTTTGTCCCCTTGGTTTGCACTCCCAAGAAAACGTGTTTTGTTGTTGATGTGCCAGTTCAGCAAACGGTTTAAATATGTACTTCATGAAAAGAAATGCTTAAAAATCAGAGTGCTGACAGACTTTCCTGAAACAGACTCATACAAATATCCACTTATTGTCCAGTGTACTGCTTGCAAAAAGTTACTATTTCATTTGTGTCGCCAGGCACTTATTCTAGTTTTGCAGCCAGAGCTGCAGTTTCAGAGAAGTCATACCTACTGAGAAGCAATTAGATGTACAAATTAAAAGGAAGAGTCTGGCAATAACTATTTTTTCTTCATAACGTGGTATCTACATGACAAGAGGATTTCTAAGAGTGAAGGACATCTTCACAATTGCTGAAGGCTGTGCAGTGAATGCTTTTATATAGCACCAGCAGCACAGCCACAGCAAATTGAACTATGTCAATGAAAGTTGCATTGATTCTTCTTGCATGGGCTACTTGAGCATTAGCCCCAAGGATTTGTCATGACTGTGTTCCAAGTTTATTGAAGACAGTCATTAGAGAGCAGCAAATCATCATCCATAGGATTGCAATCTACAGTTACTCAGCTATGTAAGTCACATACTCAAGCTCACTGTTTGCATATTGATTATAGCTTGGCCTTAACAATTTGTCACCTAACTTCCCATCCCTATTTTTTATGAATTCTATCATTAAGTGACTGTTCGTGATTTCATTATAAAGTCTATTTCTCCTTAGTGAACTCTTAACAATTGATGATAGGTCAGAAATTGGCTAGTCCTCTTGGGAAAAAAGTAAAAAATTCAGCCTGAAATAGAATTGGTGTAATTTTTTTTAAAGGAATCTGGCTAACTTGCATTGCTATTGTTGTATAAAGAGTGTTAGGTAATTTTTAAAGTTTGACTGGAAAATGTCCTTATGTCATCAGTTATTCTTGTGCATTTTTAAAGACATATTTGGAGAATTCATAGGTATATCCAACCTTATTTCCCCTTAATATTAGCAAGAATTGAAAGCATCTGCCTAAAGCTATAAAAATACAGAATTAATTGATAATATATAGTTCAATACTGTGAAGAAGATGCTGCCCAGCTACAGCATCTGAGCAAAAGATACAGTACGCATGATTCCTGCATGTATACTATAAAGATTCTGCACCCTTCTTGTATTAAATGGAGAAAAAAATTAAAAAATAAAAAATATTAATGCTGTTTGATAAACAGAGATAAAGATAAATGTAGACTTTGGATCTGAGCACTTTATCTGCAATCCTGCAAAGCCGGAGAACTACAAAAAGATTTACTGACTTTGAAGTTGTGCAGTTCAGTTATACTTAAAGACATTTTGTTTAGCAGAATAATCACTGTTTTGCAAATTGCACCCAATTTATGCCCAGTACCAATGAATGACTAGTTAATATTTGGATCCTCCACCAATATTGAGAACTACTGTTCTGCATGAGTTTATATTCACATTCTGTTTACAGCAAGCAGGGAAAATCTTTAGCAGATAGTACTAAGCCTGAAACTTTTTAAAATAAATAGGTCCATCACACATTAAAGCAGACTTATCATGATTTAGGCTGGGCTGGCTACTAAATAAATGACAGATGCTCTCTCTAACCTTTGGATTCTGGATTCAGGAATGCACAGATTGGGATCAAAGGCAGACAAACAGAGTCCTCCTCAGACGCCAGCCATTGAAGAAAGAGGCTGACCCCTTTGATCCCTCAGCTTTTATACTGAGCATGGGGCAGATGGGATGGAATACCCTGTTGGTCAGTTTTGGGTCACCTGTCCTGGCTGCTCCTCCCTGCAGGTGTGATCCCTCTACACTCTACTGCTTATGGCCCTGCCTCTTGATACATAACAAAGTTGGCTGCCCTTGGTTGTTATAGCAATGAGTACAAGCAAAAACCTCTCTGCATACCATTCCTTGGCATCAACTATAAACATCAGACACTATCTGCTAGAAGCAGCCACTTTCTGAAAAGTATGCCGTTAATTTCAGAGAGTGCCATTATTTAGAAGAGACTTAACTGAAAAGTCAGACTACTGAATAGAAAATTGGTTCTGTTCTATGTCAAACCAGGACAAGACTTTACAGTACAGGTCTCACAGTACTTGAGCAGGATCGAGTTCCTAAGGCCCTTCTGTGAAGATAGGTTCTAAGCATTCCTTACATATTGCAGGATCTAACCTCATACTATGTAACATAGGGATGCTGACACACCAAGCTGACTTTCTTCATTGAATATCCCATAAAACTTAGAAATATTGACAGCTAAGGTTGACCTTTCTTGTTATATGTTTATTGATTGTGCTTTTTATTATTTAATGATGCCTTTATGGTGGGACCATGTTACAGAAGATCAATTTTAAGTGTTAACCTTGCCTTTGACAATTTTTTTAGCTACAAAGCAAGACTAAGTGTTACTGTGATATTTCTGTGGGTTAAACAAATTGATAAATAAATTTGAAATACTTTTCATATTCATAAATCTTAAAGAAAAATCTAGTGGAAATAAGTGCAAATTATACTGAAATGAATGGAATAGGTTTTTCTAAAACCCATGAACTTTAATCTAAAAAATCATATTTCTATTTATTTTTAATTTATCTTTTAATTATTCCCATCTTTATAATGTTCAAGATTCTTTTAAATTATCACCATTGTGTACAATGTTATATTCTATTTTCTATAATCTACAGCACTTTTCTTGCAATACTTGAAAAAAAGAACTTAAGTGGATCTTATCAGGAAATTGCATTCTTAAGATGTTAGCCTTTTTGAGATTTTTTTGGGGAAAAAGGTCATGTAAAATTACAATAGAATTTTGAACTCCAAAGCATTCATAAGTGGAAAAACAAGTCTCCCTGAAACCTCAGCTGTTACACTAGAAATAGCCATATATTTTAATTCTGAAGTGTTTCTTTATAATATGAACAGTTTTCTTCTCATCTATACCTGTTTCTCAGTTCAAAATAAAAGTAATTTCAAACCCAAAACCATGGGACTTGCCTTTTCAAAAATATCAAAAGAAAACATTTTTATATCTTTAAACATTTTCCATTTAAATACACTGAAAATCATGTATTTCCAAGTTTTTATGAGCCAGCTTTTTCTGAACGCAAAATTCCCAACTATTCTTTCTAATGATTCAATTTATAACATCATATTTAAATGTTATTTATCCTTTGCAGGTTTCATTTAAAAAATCTCAAAAGTTTAGTGCAATAAAGTTGCTTTTAAAACCTATTTTTTTGGTATCCAGAAGAAAAATATCTCTCTTGGTAAGATAAATGGCCTGCAAATATCTGTAAATTAGACCAAGATACATAGCAAGTTGACATTTATGAGTAATGCTTTAACCTGCAAATGACTGAGCATACTGGCCTTAGGCCAGCTAAACAAGCAATGGGTTATTCCCTGTATGAAGTTTAATCCATGCATAAGTTTTTTAGAATATTAGAGAACAGTACTCAGCATCTAGCAGATAGACTGTATAAAAATCATTTTAGGAAATGTACAGTGGACTTAAAATTTTGTTGTGAGGGGGGTATAAACGCAGCAATGGGACCCCTTAACTCATAATCATGTAGGAGATAAATGTCAGACAAAATGTCAGTATGATTCAAAGAAGTATCACGGAAATGCTCAAGCTGTATCACTAGGACACGCATTATCTTACCTGAACTAGCTCATTCAGTGCTCTCTCAGGCAACTTTATGATGTACTTCACTGGGCAGTGTAGATACATCTGAGATTTAAACAAAGGAACTTGGGCTTGGTGAAGCTTAAACTAGACAGTCAGCAAGGGTGAGAGTAATTAAAAAAAATGACCAAAGAACCAGTATCAACTATATGGGTTTCAACAGTAAAGATTGTATTTCTTTTAAAAGGCGTTTTTCCAGTTCAGTGCATTGGCCTAGATGAATGAATGTGAACAAAGTCCATGGCTTGCACTAAGTTCTATCGTAACAATAATTCTGTCTAGCTCTCCAATTATTCATCTATGAATATTGGCTGCATTATGAAGAGTAAATTCAAAGGCCACAGTCAACTAGTTTTGCTACCAGGTGCAAATATAGAACAAATACAATGAGTTCATAGGACTTTATTCATTGAAAAAATGAAGAGAAAGAGGAATTCAACCCAAGTTTTCCTGGCTGAATGGATGCCTGAGTGCGTGAGGTAGAAAAAAACATGCATGAGACAAATTGATGGACAGTACGTTCAGGTCCCAGTGCTGAAAGCCTAGCCAAATGATGTATTCAGGTCTCAGAGCCTTTGTATCATGCTATAAGCATTTCTACAGATTGCGAGAGCAAAGTCTCACCTCTTTTTTTTTGAGAGAGAAACTAAACAGACTACTTAAGGAGACATCCAGCCTTTCTAGATCTCCATGGGTTTGTACCCACTGCTGTATATAAGTAGGGGTGTCCCAGATAGACAACAAGTTTTGGACACTCTCCAGTAGACTCTCTCCTTCTGATCTGTCAATTCTGCTTATTTATTTTCTTGCTGTCATCGTCTGCCAACTACAAAGCAGAACGAATGCTGGGTTGGATGTGGGGCCCGATTTCCTTTCATCACATTTGTGCTCATACTAATCACATTAAACACCACTGTTCTATGGGAAAGAGGTGAGGCTTTAACCTGAAAAACAGATAATCTTGCAAATAAGAGACTTCATTATTCCCAGACGAGCCTGCAGAGCCATCCAGATCATACATACCATATAGACAGAACAGCACGTGAAGTCACCAATGTGCTGCAGTTCTAGAAATAACAGGAAGATCAAACCCTTAAACCATAGGCTTCAGCAACTTCTTTTCTTCTTCTATTTCACTGCAGTCACTATTTCACAAAAGTACTGAAACTTAACAAGTGCCCCCCAAACATGAGTTACTTGTGATGAAGTTACTCGTGAGACACATCAAACCAGCGTTGGGTCTTGCTACTTCCCTATGCAGAAAACCATCAGGAATCCAAACTTGTCCAGGGGTTCAGCGTTAAAACACAGGGAAGCTGTCTGCACCCCAGGCACTTAGAATTGACTCCAAACCTCTAAAATAACCTGATGTTTCTCTTCTTTACAAGACAGTCTTAACAAAAGGTGGCAGCGCTGTATGTATAGGACCAGGCTGTGCACCGCATTTTTCCGTATTGCTGCTCTGCCCTCTCCCGGGACAGCCGGCCTTCTGCTTCGCCAGCCCACCCCAGTGAAGGCAGGGACAAAGCTAACAGCACAGAAGAAAGGTACTTGCTTTGCTCACAGGGCTGAAACACCCGCAGTGAATCTCTGCACTTTCTTGAATATCAAGTAGGAGAACAACCTAAACAGCCAGAGAATTTGAGTACGTCTGCTATTTAGTAATTCATTCTAATTAATACATTTGAAGAAAAGTGCCACATTTTTCTAAAAAAAAAAGTAAATCCACAGTAACACTTCTTTATTTTTTCTGCTATATTATCTGAATATTATCTTTCAAATTTTGAACTTTAAAAAAATAAAAAATAACAAACAGGAAACTAGTAGATATATATTTATGTGGATCTGTAGACAGATTTTTATTTTTTTTTTTATCCAAAACTGTATGTTGATTATCTCACTTATGGGTTGGTTTTGACTGACATATATACTTCTTTTTGCTTACTTTTCAAGGGAAAGAGACATTTCTAGGTAATTTCATATTAATCACTGATTGCTGGCCATCATTACACGTAACAGTTCAAGGAACTAAAGGTTAGCATTTTAAAATGAGAATGCTTAGAAATACAGTCCGAAATACATTTTAGGAACCTAAAATAATCTACTGTTTCCAAAGCTGTTGAATGCTTCCATGCCATTTTGGGGAAAAATAACACCAAACAAATTCAGAGTTGTTTGAAAGCCTGAAAAGCAAATAAGCTACTGTAATTTGAAATTGTCACTTTACCAGCATTTATGAAAACTTTTAACTGATTGAGAAACAAGGTCAGAAGTTCACATAAGTACAATTTAGTTTTTTAAATGAAAACACTCTTTTTGTGATAACTGCTTTCTGATGGGCCAGTCAGTCTTTAGATCTGTTCTTTGTACAAGTTAAAAAGCATTCTATTAATAATGCCTGACTGAGTAACTGTCACTTTACAGCACCAATATCCATGAGACAAAATGTGTACATCTACTTCAATTACAGGCATACAAGAATAAAAGTTACAAAAATAAAACATTTAAGAGACAACATGCTATTCTCATTGACAAGATCTCTATAACAGAATACACACACTCCAGGTGAGGTAGATTTCTTGTCTTTTTGAATTTTGATCTACGTTTTTTGTAAAGTAGAACCCAAGAACTTAGACAAAAACTAATCAGCGATTCACCAAGGCACAGCATAAGTACACTTCATGAATTGTTCATTTGCCTTTTAGTTAATGCGATGACCTGTTGTACTGAGGATAAGTTATTAAGTAATGAAATAGGATGATTGGATTAAGCTAATTACTTGCTTTGAAATGACATTTGTACATAGATTCTTTGGCCTTGCCAGAATGAATTATGTAATCTAAATGGTGTTTTTTGCATCCCATTTCACAACTTCCAAAGCCATATTTTACCTGATAGATGGGATCACTAAAATTGTGATTAAAAAAAATAGCTCACATAATAAACTACTACTGTGAAACAGACTCTATATGAGGAATCACATGCTAATCAATCTAGCTTGAAGTGCCTAGGCAGAGGATATATTAATAAGTACAATTATAATAACAGGTCTGATCAGATTATTCACCAGAAGCAATATTCTATGCAGAGGGATATAGAATCTAGGACTGCAAAGTTTTATATTGAAAATAGTACTGACAAGAAGGCTGCAGTATGAAGAAGTGTTTTTTACTTCTGTTGAATTTTACTAGTAAAATCAAAGTTCAGAAAGTAAAAGAAGGCTTTCCTACAGTATATCTGCTGGGGACTCTTTGTGAGCAGGCTAGAAATTCCCACTGGTCATGCTCCCCATCTGCTCTTTTTACTTCGTATGCATGAAGTGAGCAGTTAACGGCTCTCTGGGTAGGAGAGCACAAGGCTGGTACCTGTTTCAGATTTAATCCCACAGCAGACACAAGCCAAATGAGAAAATGCTTCTGTGGTACATCTCTACCTGCATTCTGTGTCCCATTATCTTAATCCACTCTGACAGTTCTGCCACTGTTTCTGACAGGTTTTCTGACAAGAACCACTGAATGGAGAAGACAGGATCCATAATCAATCTATCATCAGCTCAATCATTGCAGCCTCTGGCACAAAAGACAGAGTGGGACTAGGGTCAAGAGAGGCAGAACGTGTTGAAGGGGTGGAAAGAAGGGGAGGAGAAGAGATAACACACTGCAAAGGAAGAGAAAAGAATAAAAGACATGGAAGGAGCAGAAAAAAGACAAAGGTGTCTCTGCAATAGTTAAGTACAGCTTAACAGATACCAGCCCTGCCCGATTTCCCAGGCGAGGCTTAGGGGAAGGCGGGTATCAGGGCACTGCTCCATCCACTGTCCCTTCAGAGACCTACCTCTCACCTCAGGAGATCTCAGGCTCTCTGCCGGGAGTTGCTCACTCCTGTACGTGTGGTACAGACCTGCAACTTGTCCTACAGCTTCACAACGCAAACTTTCTTCTCCGTTCTGTAGCTCGTCAGCCTTCCACAGCAGTTGAGATACCAACTCATGACATGGTTTGTTTTAGCACAGACTGGAAGGCCGGCGTTTGTGGGAGTAAAACCATGCTACTGAGCTAGAGAGCCCAGTTTCTTAGAAAGACTTTGTCTTTACCCTGGGCCACCTGCAGCTTAAGGCTAAATTAACAACCTCTGATATTTTCAGTGCTAATATTAGGCATAAAAAATATAATTATCATCCAGTATTTATTCCCATGCACCCATATACTATTCCTTCTCCAGTGTGGCAGCAGAAAATATAGTGAGATTTTAATGTTTTCACCACCTCCAATTATCTCTGTGTTACACTGATCAAAGTTATTTGAAATTACACTCACAAGCAGAATTTATATTTGAAGGCACTTTTCACAAATTTTTCATTGTCCTAGGGTAGAATCTGAGCCTGTATACACTCACAAGGCAGCTAAGGGATACCACTTCTTGCCTCAAAATCTTGGGCTCTTTTCCTCTAAAAAAAGAAAGTAATGTCAGTTTTATCTGTTTTAGTTGCTATATTCTTTCCTGAAAGAGAACTCAGTTCTTGTAAAATAATTTGTTCTTTCCTTTGGTGTTAATCACAAATTGCATGTCAACTCAAACATTTATCTTGTTTTATGCTACATATTTGTCCCTCCACTTGCATGTGTTTTGGCTCTGTTATATACACTCTGGAAAGAGTCCTACATGAAAGCTAGTGTTCCGCTTCTCTTGTAAGGTGTTTGGTTATATCCTAGCTAATGTCAAAGCAATTTATCAAATTTGTCAGAGGGACTTTCTGCTATATCTAAACAAGAACCAATCTGCAATGAAATTAGGAGGTAGTAGTTTTAAATATATAAACACAGTGAAAATGAGTACAAAATAGGATCCTGCAGACCTCAGTTAGAAGCATGAAAAATGCAAAGTTTGACACAGCTAAAACACTGAAAGTGTTTTGAATGTTAGCTTGTTGGAGTGAAATTCACCTGAAAGGAAAAGGGGTCTCTTTTGTAAATATTATCTTTACAATCTAAGTGAAATCTTGAACTGTGGATAAGTAGCTCGCATGATTTTTCTTGGTGTTGCTAATTATTTTTTATAACACAGTACCACCTAGAGGCTCTCTTGTTCTCTGTGCTGTTTATGTGAGAACTGGGAAGCAAAACTTTTGGAGCTTTTTACTATTTGCAAAGATAAGACAGACACAGCATGAGAAAGGAAATGGGTGGGGAGGATGGAGTTCCTTCAGAAAAAAAAAACCATCTCAAAGAGACTAGAAGCCAAGTTTCCTCAATCACGGTATTTTGCCAGTACAAAAAAAATAGCCACGCAAATTGGTGCAAAGATGATTTTAGAGCTAAAATAGATTTGATCTCCAGCCTTTTTTGCTTGTCTCATGTCATGCCCTGCCATATGAAAAAAGTTTGTGCCACTATTTCCTACCTTAGCTACCTCATGGAGTAGCTGTGGATTTGTTCCTCTGGCAGACTCGTATGCGCCCTCGCTCTCATCCTTGCAAGCATTTTCAACATGGAAATAAAAAGCGTGTTCACTTCTATGACATAATTTTACTTTAATTATGTCAGATAAAATTTTCCTTTCTGAACCAGGAAATGAAACCATTAACATCAGCCATACAGAATAGTCATTCTAAAGATAAGCATGCCATCTTATTGTCTAAGAGTCTAAAGCTTTTCACAGGCACCAAAAATCACCAGATTAAAAAAAATAAAAATATTTTAATCTTTGCCAGCATAATGTTGTATCTGTCATATGTAGCGTACATCATGCTGACTGACCATTTATGCTATTTGTAGCCTGTGAAATCTCCTGGAAGTGACAGAGAAAGGTAAATAGGAGAAGAGTGATTCTAGTTAGCAGTCACTGCAGGTAACCCAAGAGGATAGGGCCTCAGAAGATTGTTGCCTCCATTAAAGGGAAGTAGGGGCAGTGCTTCTTGCCTCCTCACTTGCAAGGTTTCCACCCATCACCTTTATCTTCTCTCTCTGTGTAACAAGTAAGAGCATTATTCCTGTTAATAGAGGTACTGAAGTGCTTTCTTTCAGACAGAAACAGAACCCAATGGAATTAAGCATAATCTTCTTACCTCCTTAACAGGGGACAGACTAAGTAAAACACTGAGTAATCTTTCCTGTGATTATATATTTTATTGATGAGTATGTGATGAATATATTAAAGATAATTTTTCTATTTCTAATGTGATATGAAATTGCTCCCATGAATTTCAGATGAGATATGTGTCTTTTAAATTGTCTTTTAATAATCAGGGACCAGATTTGTATTTATTGATAAATGCTAATCTGGTAACAGATTGTCAGGAACATAAAATAGAGAAATTAGTTACCTTGTTATATTTTCTCAATTTTTTGTTAACTTATTCCATTTCAGCAATCTGTATTTGTCAGGCTCTCTTCAATATGTTCCAGGCAGGAAATCATGTGCATATAGCAATTTCCATGGACAGGAGACTGCATAAGTAGGACTGTAAGGCAGACAAATAGAGTTCTTATGATTGCAGATTTCTTCAAGGCTGGGCTTTTAAAAACAGCTATTAACTCTCCTCACTTTATGGTCTCACGTGGGATTGACACTGAATTTTTCCTGTTTGAATAGCCCTTATACTACAGCAGAGACACTTAATATTTTCAGGTATTTCATGTGGTTTTCTGGATCCTCATCCTCTAAACTGCCAAGGCCTCTTAAGGGAAGCTGATTGTTCTCCTTCACTATTGTAGTTTATAGAGCAGTTTCTGTGATTCAATATTACCTGTTTGAAAATGATGCTGGCATAAGCACGCAAAACTCACTCCACTGTGAGCTGAAAGTCTCATAAATAGATGGTATAATCTATTAATATAGAAACAAGAAAGAAACAAGCAATTCTTTGATGTTATTTCATCAGATTTTTAGCTCATAGAAAACAAAATATTTTCTTGGGGTCTTCACAGAACACTGCACAAAGATAGCGACTGCTCAAAATTGGAATGCCCAATAAATATAGCCTAAAGTAGCTCAATGTGTTCTCAGAGTAACATTTCTATTAGTTATGCAGGAACATAAATGATGCCAAAACCTGTAGCACAGTCACAGCCAGTGTTAGGATGAATAACTTACTTGGGATAATTTAAAAGAATAATCTAGTTATGAGATGTTCTAATGCTCCTCTCTACTTCTTCTTGTGATTTTCTCTGAAGAACTCATCAAATCATATAAACAGCTCAAAAAGTTGCATTTGAGCCTTGGAAAATCAAAGCACATTCAATGGAGCCAAGTACGCTTATGTGGGCTATCTTATCCATTCTGGCTCCACTGCCACATAACTTACTGTATGTGCTCTCTCAAATTAAAGGAGATGATACTGTTTTCTAAATTTAGGTAGGTGTTTAACTCAGGCACTCATACACTATTACCAGCTCTTCCTGCCATATACAGTCGATGTTAGGGTTGAAATTAAAAGGCCTCTCTAGCTGCACAGTGATATATTTTTGATTACCATGATTATTTACACCAGCATAACTTGTGGAGCTAGCATATAAAACCACATCGATATTCTTTGTGAAGAAAAATATACTATCACTGAAGAAAAAATAGATTATACAAATAGTTTCTACTTTTTAAATATTTTTTAAAATATTAGAAATTTTAACAATATTAAAATGGTTAAGAAAAGTTGTTGCTAAAAACCTTGTCTTTCTCACTAAAAATATTAAAGTCAAGGTTAAGAAATTGGGTGAGAGAGAGAATTTGTTGTTGCATTTTATTGTTTATTCACATAGATGTGATTTAAAAGATATACCGTGTTTGTTAGGTAGCATGGTATTTTTTTGAGAATGAAAGCAAAAAGAGGAAATAATATGAAAACAAACACAGAAATTATTCTTACGAGTACTGATTTAAAATACTGAGTTGGTGCATGGGTAATTATAATTAATTGCCATAAATATGTTAGCTAATATTATCTCATGATAATCACATCATGAATGTCAGGTAATTTTAAAATTATGCTTAAATGAAGATTGAAAAAAAAAAGAAAAAAAATAATTCCAAACATTTCCCCTAAAATTGATGGCTTTTTAGGAATAGCTTATGAACGTCTGTTCGCAGCAGCTCAGTATTTTTAAAAATTATAACTGTATTTGAGCTCACAGATTCTCCTGATTACCAGAAAATCACATAAAAAGAGTTTGGGTCCAATGGAACTCTCACTACCACCCTCCATCTATTTCAGGGTATTAGCTAAGGATATTAAATAATCCAGCAACATCCAACATCACATTCTTAAATTTCAGTATTCTGAATATCAAATAAAACCCATTCTTACATAGAGAAGTGAATTCAAATAATGCCATATGATAAGAAATGCACTAAAAAATTCCACAAGTTTGGCCTTTTAGCATGTTGAGCAGCATATATAATATATAGTAATAAAGATATATAATGTCTATAAATGGTATATACATACATTATATATATGTGTGTGTATATATGTATATATCATGTACATGTATATATACTTAAACACATTTTTATTATTTTTATAAAAACCTCATATTACAATCAGAAAAAAAATAAGTATCTTGGGAAAAAGCCCTCTTTGAAGACAGCAGATTTAATTGCACATTTTCCTAACCAGATGTCCAACCAAGAAATTGAAACACTGAAAGAATACCCCTGAAGAGGAGTTTTTTAATTGAGTCTGAAGCATTTTGAGAAGCTGGACCAATGTTTCTGAAATGTTGTTTGCATATTAATATTGCCCAGACCAGAACAGCTTTTCTTTGCACAGCAGGTCTCCTTCCCCAGATGACTTTATAAAAGCTTTCTGAAGATTTAAGTAGAACTGTCTGGTATATTCCTGTGGGTACGTCTCGTTTCCAGGTTCTCTCAATCCAGAAAATGTCATTTCTGTGGTGAAGATCTAATGAGCAAATTTATCTTGGACACAGAAAGACCCGAGAAACCCATTTTCTATTGCCTTCATCAGTTTTTCCTCAGAAAAGCAGCTGAATCAGTTCAGAGGTGTTGACCAAAGGCGCTCAACTGAGGGCAGGGATCTGAATTTGGGTCTCTCATGTCCTATGCAGGTGCCTGGATAGCAAAACTCCTGGGCAGTGTAAGCTCTTCTTTTGATAAATGCATTATACTTTGGATTTAAGAAGCATCCTCAGTGAAAATATTGTTCAAAAAAGTACATTTCTGCAAAAATCTACTGCTTTGACAAAATTATGTTTGTTACAAAAATCAAAATGACAGTGAAGAAATCCTAAGCAGTTATACTAATTTATTTGTTGTGATAATTATTTGTTATTATAATAAATATATCCTGGAAATACAGGAAAAAAAATGTCAGTTCTGCAAAATATCACTAGTAAGCCTTCAATAACAGGTCTTTGCTGTTGTACTAAAGCCTCATATAAGGTAAGGAGCATCATGTAATGACTAAGAGATCTGTAGTCAGTAAGCAGAGAGGTGGCTTCCTGAGCTTTCCTGGCAGCTAGATGTCTGTGAGACTGTTATGAGATATTCTGGATTGGACTTGTCAAATAACAGCATATGAAATCTCTTCTTGCTTATTAGATAATTTTGCCATCCTGGATTCTTGGTTCAGAAGGACATATCTTCACAGCTGCAGCTGGCTACTGAATAAAGCCAGACCAATAGGGGTAATGTCATCACATTTTAGCACACTCCCATAGAATTAAAATTCCTTCTGATTTGAGGAATTTCTGTCACAGCCTGGAGCGTAGCTCAAGGCATCAGCCATGACACAGTTCCATGAAAGGCAGAGAAAATTTCTAGTCTCCTAACATCCTATGGGTGACCCAAAAAGTACAGACCAGTGGAAGGTTTTTGCAGAATTAGTTCCCAAATTGCAGGACCATTAATGCAAATTGAAATAGAATGAGCACTCATATTTTAATGAACATTGTGATCATCCTGTGGAACCACGTTTACTGCATTATGCATTTAGAAAAGCAAGTTACAATTAATCTTTGCTTGCCAACGTTTTCTCCTAAGGACAGTATTTCATACTGAGCAATTAATGTAAAATTACTGATATGATATATGTTTATTCCATTATGAGCTCATTACTTTTTGCAGTTATTGTGCTAGTTTCCTTTGTAATTGCAGATTAAAAAAAAAGTGCTTTTCTGTGTATGTGAGTGCCCACATTCTCATGCTTATATTACTCTTCTATATTCATACAATATGATCACAGATTATCAGTTTTTAAAGATGTCTCACAGATAAGTTTCTCTCTGCATGATACTTTTTCCTGTCAAACAAGTTCTATTTGTTTATTTTTAACTCTCCTTTATGTTAGAATAAAATGTTGGTGGATATTGGTTTGCAGAGATTTTATGAGAAGTAGAAAAGATCATTTAATATTTTCTATTTGCAGTGGAGGAAAAGGCTTGAAGAAAAATGACAACATTCCAGATGCCTTGCCATTGCTGGACTGAAAATCAGTACAGTGTGATGTGTTGTTTTGCTTGCTTTTCTTTGGTTTTGATTTTTGCTTTTTGTATGACCACGGATCAATTTAAAAATAAACAGTTAAGCTAAAACCTCATTAACACAGGCAACATTTCTCAGCCTCAGAAGCTAACGTTTAAATTAGTAAAAATTGGACTTGCGACAGTCTGCAGTACAGTCACATATTCTCTCCTTCTGCGCTCAGTTTATTGTCATCTTCAAGTATATCTGTAGGGGGCAATACATAGTAAGAAATGCCTAATATCTCATTTTCTTCAAATACCATCAGAAAAGCTGCAAGGAAAAGATTGATTTTACCAAGTCAACTAGAAGTCCAGTATGTGAATTATAGCCCTTTATTGTGGATCTTTATGTATGTAAGCTGAGAGCCTATCTGCTATTAATCTAAAAAACTGACTAAATGATTGTGCTGATTTTTCAAGCTATTCGCATTTCCCTATGTGAGTGTTCTCCTTTTGTACTTTTAGGAAGCTGCAGTATTTTCTGCATTGCCTAACACAATGATGTGCGGCATGCACACAAAAATTAACAAAGCGCAAAATAAAGGAAGGCTACGGGCACACTAGAGGGAGCAGATAAGGAGGAAAAAAAAGTTGTCACTTATTTCACTGGCAGAAAATTCTACATAAAGCAAGCACACTGCTTTCAAAAGAAACAGGCCCTAAGATTAAGAAGCTGATGTATAACTGTTGCTTATACTACGTATTATATGAGGACTGGCTCACAAGAGTGTGCATCTCAGAAAAAGAAGTCATGTGAATAAGACAAAACGGATGATGAAGAGGAAATTGCTTGAAATAGGATGTCAAAAAAATGCTTGCACTTCACCTTGGCTTTGTCAGTGCTGGTGAAACTAAGAGAATTCGGTGAAGGGAGCTTAAATGAAGTAGTAGCAGCAGACATCATGTTGAATAAGAACAGAATGGAAACATTCAGGAAGGGCAGAGGAGGGAAAGCTTCAGTCTCCCTCCAAAGATTTTGTTCAAGATTCTGCTCTTCAAATATAACATCAGAGACCTTCAGAAACTTAATACCTGTGTTCTTAATACAGGTGTTCTGACAGATAACTATCATCTTAATCATTAACATATTTAGACCAGAAACAAAGATGAAACCTTCATGTAGGTTTCATATACCTGAGAGAGTTCAATGCTACTGCCTCACTCATCAGATCTGTAAACTATCTTTGATAAGGCTTTGAAGCAGGCAGAGCTTTGCAGTGGATCTGCCTAGACCTTCTTCTGTAAGTCTAGTCAGAGAAACTCCCCAGAGGCCAAAAGGCTTTTGCATTAAAAAGAAGCCACAGTTTTTATTCAAATATAAACCTAAATAATTAACTTTTTAAATGGACAACAGATGATTACTGGGGAAGACAGAATAGAAATAAAAAAAGAGTTATATCAAACCCTTCTCCTGCCCACACAGCTGTGCAATGCAGATGCTTCAGCCAGCCAAGTGACTGCAGCTCCGAGCTGCAGCAAACTGGCTAGTCCCTTTGGCCATTCCTTCCACTCCTTCCTGACCTGCTCCCTCCTCCTCCCTCCAGTCTTTGCTGGGGTGCCTTGCCCCGCATTACCTACATGCCAGCATTATTTTCCTAAGCACAGAACTCCCTAAATAGCTCCTTCACTCCTTGCCTGTTTTTCCCCTTGATCAGCAAGATTGCCAGCAACCTTTCTTTAATTAGCAACAGCAATATCGAGGCATTTTGTATTGGAATAGCATTTGACACAATTTAAAACAGACTTCCTGCCAAAAAGCTATGCTACCGCATTCTTAACTTTGCTCTTCTGTATGACCTGAACAGAACACCATAAAGTGAATCTTCCTCGATCTTTCTCTAAGTCTCACTGCACATAGCCAAGAGGATTTTTTCTTTAATGCTTGTGCATGGCATGAAACATGAATATTAATAGGTGAGAAGAGGAAATGAAATTCAGATGCAAGACTTTTCTTATTGGTTTTGATTGTTCCAAGTGCAAATACAAAATGCAAATATGAAGCTACTCTAAACAATAACCAATAAATGATAAAAGTTTATTACTAGATCATAGTAGCAAAAGAGATATCAACTGCATACATGAATTGAAACATCAGAAGTGACTTCAATTCCCATTCAAGCGCAATGATGTCCCCTAGCATAGAAAAAAAAAAGTAGCTAAATTTACAGATTGAAGTAGTTGTGCATTGGTGTCAAGAATATATTTAGAATGCAGTATTCCTTAGAGGCTACTTTTTGTGTCATACAGTATCAGATTCCAGTGCGTTAGATGGGAAACAGTAATTCTCTCTAGGGTTTCTGAGGCCAGGATTCTACTCAGTGGTTTATTAACATAATTTGTTGACCTTCCCTAAATTTAGTATTTAGTAGCTGTTCTACCGAAGATTCTTTGTCTCCAACTACAACTCTGCATATAGGTTGACTCCATGTCCTTTTTAAATCATCTTCCAGTTTGAATGAAATGCAATCACTAAATTCTGCGTACACAAACAATATCACTTCAAGTTACCAGAAGGCAAATATATTCAGTGCTCTGTATTGGTAATTCCTTGAAATAAAAGAAAGACATTCAGTAAATGCTGAACTTCCTTAAAAATCTGTTCTGATATGTTTTGAGTTACTACTCAAATATGTTTTGAATAAATACATTATTACTCTAATAAGTTTTGAGTTACTACTCTCCAATTATCATGCGGGTGCTTTTTGAATAATCTGATGTCTTTAGACAATATAATTGCACTTTGCAACAGAGAAAACATGTAATTATTTAAAGGAAGACTACATATATTTAAAGGATAAGACTGGACACTGGGACATTTTGATTCATTTCTTGATTTGCTGCAGACCTCCTCTTTAGCTTTGTTGACCTTGCCTTTCCACCGTATGATAAATCTGTGACCTGTATAGGTGTTTGGAGAAAATAACTCATTGATAGCTGTACTTGGATACTTCAGCAGTAAGGCCCACACAAGCACTAGTAGGTATATACTTGAACAACAGGCTGGCTATATAAAGACACAACACATTTATAACATTCTGCAAGGTAACTTTAATTTGAAAAATCTTGTGTTTTGAATCACAAGGGAGATTTAATTTCTTTTAAGTGAAAATTAGAAATTATTGAGAGCAATTGATCTTCAGCACTGTCAAACCAGCAAAATTGGAAGGTGATGTTATATATTTTTAATTGTAAAATAATTCAGGTAGGTTGTAAAAGGATTCAGTGATTGCCCAAATATCTCACATTTTCTTCAGGTTGTTATAAACCTGTTATTGAAGAACACATGTTTTTGTGGAATATATTATTTTTAAACTTTAGTTTAAAAAGACTGTAAATCTTAGATGAAGGTGGAGGGAGAGTTTCTTAATCAGTAATGAAAGAAACTTGTTTAGTCTCCTTTGTGACAGCTAGTGGATCTATTTGGGTCATTCTGTCACTAATGAAATACACTCGCCTCCAGAAAACAGCACTGCAGCTGTTTTGCCATATCTGTAACAAAAATCAGAAGAGTTTAGCATAAAATCTCAGCTAATACTCTGTGAAGTTTAAATAAGAAGGGAAGAGCTTGAAAATTTGGAAGACAGAATATGATTACCTAGAACCATACTCTCCCTCTTGTACAAAAGGAGACACAAATTCTTTAAGTAATCCAGAATTTGTATTTTACCTGAGACATGACACTTAGACCAGTAGCATGGCCACTAGTATCCTGCTGGATTATTGATTCATTACAGATAAAAGAGAAAGAGGCATGTAGTGAAATCACCAAATCTGCTTCCCAGGGAAGAGATCATGAAGGACACATATTAGGACAGATCGGTTGTTCTTGCGAAAATTCAGGCAGATGTGACTGAAGACATCTGTAATCAACACTTTTGGGGAAAAATCACACTACTATCTGTTCTCTTGCAGATTCCAGCTCCCAGGAACTATGCTAGTACTGTTATCTTGCTGCAGAAGTCACAACAACAACAGTATAGAAATATAGTAACACCTACAATTCATGAACCTGACCTTAACAAACTGAGTTCAGTAGGACAATGTGTAGGCTTGACATAAGTTTGTACTTAAGCACAGAGTTGGAGATCAGAATGTTGCAGAGCAACTATAAAAAAATACTCCTCGTCCAGAACACTTTAAGCTGACTATAGTCTGCCACAATGCTCTCAGTGCCTTAATTTCCATATCTTGCCATTCCCTGAATATGCTTATGATACTGTTCCAGTCACTGAACTATCATAATATGGAAATAGCCACTAAGTCCTCATTGAATAAAACAAGTGAATAAGGAAAACAATAATAAGTAATTCAGAGTGAATTTTTTTTTGTTCTTTATAGTAACAAATCTTTTCATTATTAACTGGTCATACTTAAGCTATTCTCAAACCAGGAAAATTTGCTCATTCTGCTGTGGGCCCATCACATAGTGATTCTGGGCTTAGCTTAGTGACAAGTACCAATCATATTTCTTTTGATGTTTTTGGCAGAAGAAAATCAGTGCTCTTCCACAGCATCCTCTGGAAAAGCCTGAGACAACCTTTCAAATATTCGTCTGTTTCCCTTTGATCTCCAGGAGCCCATCAGAAGCCATTTTTATACTCTAGTTTTCCCTGTCCACCTTCTCATAGTGATTGACAAGTTTTTTCCTCTGTGAGCTCTTTCAAACTGGCCTTGAAGAATCTTATTGATTCTCCTCAGATGAGTCTATAAAATCCAAGCACCTTTCTGTGTCTGCGGAAAAGGTGCCCTAAATGCATCTTGCTAAGAGAGGCAGGACTCAATTATGGAGAATTTCCTTCCCTTTGAGAAACTACACAGACTAACCCTACACAATATTAACAAAAAGCACTACGACCACTGCCACACTAATGAAATCAGGAAAGAAAAAAAGAAGAGAGAAAAGACATATTAAATACTATAACTTGGAGAAAGATTGAGAGCCCCACACAGTCTTTAATTTTTAAACTCAAAGTTCATAAGTGATTAGATCTAGTGATCACAGTTTGATTATTTCCATGGGAAGTGCTAGCAGCAGAATGCAAACCAAGAGTCGAACAGCATTGTACTTCAGTTACGATGAAATCCAGTGCTTGGTTCAGGTGCAAAAATAACACCTAAACTATATTTCTACCTAAAAGCATGGGAAAAAATATATTCCTTGGGAGAGGTGCTATGGTCATTGATCTTATTTTTGCATTTAACTCATCAGGAAGGCTATTCAGCTAAGCGACACAGAGTACGGGTTAGAGACTGGAAACATAAAAGTCAACAGATTGAGAAGCCCAAACTCTCATTTTCTGTTCAGATTTCTCTGAGTGGTTCTATTTTAGGTGTTTTAATACAACTGTGTTAGGAGAGTTTCTCCAGCTATATTTATAAAACTGCAGTTATATGAGGTGTTACTTTGGACATACAATACTTAGATATTAACGAATCCCTTTTTGTTGCTGTATAGCCTGTGCGAGCTTTAGTGGTCTTGTTCCATCACTACTCTATTAGCCTGACACAAGGTCCCATATCATGAAGCCTCCCATTTCATGCCTAACTACTCATACATCCCAGTTAGGTTCAGAGCCAACTTGTTCCATATAGCATTACAGTATACCTGGGAACAGGCAAGTTTTCAGCTTTGATGGAAGAGCAGGAGTGCTACGAGGTCAAGGCAAACAGCACACTATACAATGGTCTTCCATGATTGCTCAAAGGCCCAAGCTACAAAGAATTGTTTTTTGCAATTTCCCCTCTTGACCGCAATTCCACAAGGTATCATGTTGGTACTTTCTTCTAATAATGTTCAAGCTTTATGAAATCAAAGGATTACATTGTGTTGAGATCAACTGTGTCAGCTGGCACTTCTCAGTGCAAAAAGAATATGTTGTCAAAAGCACAGAAAAATACAATCCATTTAACCTAGAGGTGATGTGATCTTTAAAAGCAATGTGTAGGTCGAGGAGAACCAACATAAGATCTCCCTGAAATGTGATTGTAACAGAAAATGAAGACACACAAAACATCAACATACCTTAAAACCAGGAGTCTAAGCTGAGCAATACACCCAGAAAACATTAAAATCACTGAGATTTTCTGCAGTTGCAATATATCTTGTGGTGACTGCCTCTTGCCTTCTGGTGACCCTTCATGAAATATATACACTGTTACTACCAGCAACTCTATGTAAGGTTGATACCAGAGTCAATGAACAGTGTGTTGTTTTCGTCAACAGCGCAAGATACAGAATTAGACTTTTTCTATGAAGTCTGGAGTGTGGAGAGTCATGAAACAGGTTTACATTCTATGTCTGATTTCAAAACACATTTTCTCATGATTTCCAGAAGTTTTTCTGGGCTTATTGCCCATGCTCCTTGAAACCATTCCTGACAATATGAATTCACTGATCTAACTTAAACTTGTTAACTGATAGTTCATGACTCTCACTGTGGCCTCGAAAAACAATTGTGTGAGAACATTATTATGATCTAAGGAAAAGAAAATCTCCTGTCAACACTCCTTTCACATATTTGAGGATGAGAACTTGATCTCTAGATATTTACATACATTCATTAGATAGGACTGTTACAAGGGAAACATTTAAGAATCTGTTGCTAGAGGTAAATATATACCCTGAAAACTGCTCAGGATCCTCTGTTGCCCATCTTTCCTATCAGAACTCCAGCAGTTGCCTGTTTTAACCAGTTGTTTCCATTCCTAATTGTTCAGTGGATGAGTAATTGGTTGGACGGTCACATCCAGAGGGTAGTGGTCAACAGCTCAATGTCCAGATGGAGATCAGTGACAAGTGGTGTCCCTCAGGGGTCTGTAATGGGTCCAGTACAGTTCAGTATCTTCATCACTGACATAGACAGTAGGACAAGTACACCCTCAGGAAGTTTGCCAATGATGCTGAGCTGTGTGGTGCAGTTGGCACACCTAAGGGATGCGATGCCATCCAGAGGGACCTGGACAAGCTCAAGAAGTGGGCCTGTGTGAACCTCATGACGTTCAACAAGGCCAAGTGCAGGGTCCTGCACATGGGTCAGGGCAATCCTTGACATCAATACTGCACATGTGCGCCTGCAGCCATATCCTGGTTATTTTTTTTTTTATGTTCAGCAGACATGAAACATTCATTCTATTTTGATTGAAGATGAATGTTATTTGTAACTTAACTGATGTACCTTCACTGCCACCCCCAGCAACACATCAAGTATAGCAATGCTGTAATTTGGACCCTTACTGGGGAATGCTGAGATGTCACTATCCACTGGTTACAGAACACATTAAAAAGCCCTCCTGTGCTCAGCAGCATCCTTTACAGTTCTTCCACATGTCTACCAAAGATTATTGTTTCATAACAAATTCCATTATATCAAGTTATACCAATTTAGATGAAAAGGCTAATCTGGTCACTCTAGAGCAATATTCTAGACAGTATGTGTATATGATTTACAAAATCAACACCATTGTTACACATAAAAGGAAAAAATAAAAATGGAGTTATGTCACTCTTAACACACACAATGGAAAATATAGTTTTTCCACACAATTTCTCCCCCATGAAAGTCTTCTTTCTTCATGAATAATTTTTTTAAAGTCCTTGGCATGTATCAGTAAACAATATCAAAATAACAAAAGACTTATTCTTGGTTCTGAAGTGAAGAAAATATATCAATAAATTATGACATGGAGATGATGTTTCCTATTACTGAATATTAGTGAATACCTTATCTCAGAATTCTGAAGTGATAATGTTTTAATGAAATGCATTCTTAATTCCCCATCAGGATTCATACTGTATTAGCAAAGTACAAGTTCAAATTAGATAGACAATAACCTGTGTTCTGTTTTCATCTGTTATCTACACTAGATAAGTTTTCAAAAATGTGGGTTTTAAGGCCTGACAGGAGACCCAGTTTTCTAAGGAACAGTGACTAATAATCCTGAAAATCACTTTTTCTTTAACTTCTGCTCCACTTCATTTACGAATATTACAGTTACAATATAGATAGGCTTCTAACACGCTCTACTTTTCTGTCCAGAAATGTTGCCAGATGGAATTAGAAGCCTTTGGTCATTTGCCCAGGATTTCTGAGTTATCAGTAGTGTACTCAGAGCAGTGGCTAGTTCTGAGAGGACTGCAGATGTCTAGAAATCGCAGACAAATACCCAATGATCATGTGCAGATCAAAAGCATGTTGCGTGAATTAAAAACATTCCCATGAGAGTTCTATCCAATATTACACCATGCATAGTGTTTTAATATTCTGTCATTAAAATAATAAAAAAAATTAACAAAACACACAGCCTGTGAAATAGAAAAAAAAAAGTATACATTTCAAGAACTACTTTTTTAAGAGCTTGGTAGTAAAACATATTTACAAATAAAAAATACAATAATATATTTTTTTATTCCAAGAACCATTATTTCTTATATTCAGTGCAATGATATGGCTTCTGGTTATCTCTTCCTTAGTTAGTTTTAGTTTTAAAAAGAAGCAACTTCTATGTCCGGGAAGGAAAAACACAGCAGAATGTTCTAGTCCTCATTCAGTCAAATGTTTGCTGTCTCTGGCTTGGTTTGTCTGGCCTCACCATGCACACATACTTCTGCAGATATGATATAGTATGCTAGAATTTACACAGGAGCATTAGCAAGATGAAGGTTTCTGTGCTACAGCTAAGCAGGAGAAAAAGGTTGCAGCACCCTTGTTTCATGGCAGGGCTCAGGCTTTCGAGTAAGCACACGTAGTATCTACTTTGACTCCTGTGTCAGGTAGTGAAGAAAGCAAAAGGAACAGGGAGACAGGCCAAACAAGATTCAGTGCCACACTGTCTCGCAGAAGCATATAATTCCCTGAATTTTTGAAATACAAAAGTATTTTTGTATGGTATGTGCTTAGGGAGCACAGACTTTTTCTAAAGCAAGCAGATTAGTCTTCTCAGTGACGCCTGGGACAGTATGCTCCCCACTATCCTTTGCTGTTGCTAAGCTCTTTGACTCTCTTTAACAAGCCTTTGGAGTTCACAGAAGCACAGAATGGTTGAGGTTGGAAGGGACCTCTGGATGTTATCTTGTCCAACCCCAGCTGCTCAATCAGGGCTGCCTAGAGTAAGTTGCCCAGGACTACATCCAGACAGCTTTCAAATATCTCCAAGGTGTGAGACTACACAACCTCTCTGGACAACCTGTTCCAAGGCTGAGTCACCTTCACAGTAAAATTGCTTCCTGATGTTCAGGGGGAACCTCTTGTGTTTAAGTTTGTGCCCATTGCTTCTTGTCTTGTCCACTCAGCACCACTGAAAAGAGCCTGGCTCTGTCCTCTTTGCACCCTCCTTTTAGGTATGTATATACATTGATAAGATCCCCCTGAGACATCTTTTCTCTCGGCTAGACAGTCCCAGTTTTCTCAGTTTTCCTCAAAGGAGAGATGCTCCAGTCCCTTAACAATCTTTGTTAGACCTTATTCATTTCTCTCTTGTACTAAGGAGCACAGAACTAGACACAGTACTCCAGGGGTGGCCTCACCAGTGCTGAATAAAGAAGGATCACCTCCCTTGACCTGCTGGCAAAGCTTTTCCTAATGCAGCCCACTATAACATTGGCCTTCTTTGTGATAAGGGCACTTTGTGGCTCATGTTCAAGTCAGTGTCCACTGGGACCGCCAGATCCTTTTCTGCAAAGCTGCTTTCCATCTGGGTGGTCCCCAGCATGTATTGATATACGGGATTGTTCCTCCCTAGGTGCAGGACTTTTCATTTCCCTTTGTTGAGCTACACGAGGCTCCTGTCATCTCATTTCTACAGCTGATTGAGGTCTCTCTGGATGGCAGCATGAACTTTTGGCATGTTAGTCAGTCCTCCCATTTTTAATTTACAAACTTTCTCAGGGTTCACTTTGCCTTATCATCCAAATTATTAATGAAAATTTTAAACAGGATTGGACCTAGTATTGACCTCAGGTTACACTGCTAGTTACTGGCCTCCAACTAGACTTTGTTCCACTGATTGCCATGCTCTCAGCCTGGCTGTTCAGCCAGTTTTCAATCAATCTCAATGAAAAATCCTCATATTACCTATAATAATACTTCATAATAATGAATATTTGTAGAATATCCCATTGTTTCCTGTAGTATTTTGCAACAAATATAAATATAACCAAATGAATTTTGCTGTTGCCTATTGTGAATGCACACAGATAATTCAGAGATTAATAACTTCAACCTTCACTCAATAAACAGCTTGCGTCAAGCTGAGCAATTCCTTTTTGGGCTCAAAAGTAAATATATTAGTCTAAAATGGAACAAAGCAAAAATACACTCATGTTGTAGAAAGGACTTTCCTTTTGTTTTCTTCTAGCATAAGTGACCTCTGATTATCCTATAACCCTCTAAATTCTCTTGGCTAGATTCTCAGTTTGAGTGTATGAAAGCAATTATAAAGTGGCTTCCCTCAGCAGGTTATCTGACTACCAAACTGTCAAAGTTAGAGGTAATTTCCAAGGACATACTGATTTTCCCATACTTTAATTTGCCCTTTTATAGAGTAGTGATATGATGGGCAGGTGTATGGCAGATTAATTGCCTTACGACAACCAAAGTGGCTGCAGTTCAGTGATGTGTGAAGTTATCCTGATATAAAACCTGCACCAGCAGAATAGTGGACTTAGATGACCTAATGGGTCATTCCTATTTCTGATGTCCAGAACTGTGTTTAAAGTCAGTAAATCTATGTAATATCCTTCTAAAAGGGAAATGTTATAGATCTAAATGCTATTAATTGTATATAATAAGTCTGCAATTTATTTGGTAGAACTTAAAGTAGTACTACTGCCTGTTACTAGATACGTCTAAATGCCAGTAGTTTTCATTCAGTGCAATGGATAATCTCAATGGCTAATCCAATGGCTTTCAAATTAAGTGATTATTCATTTAACTGGAGATGTAGAAGACTGTGGTTGGAGTTGAAAGTTGTAATTTCCTCATCCTTTATTATGTGGTTTAGATAATGGTCTGCTATGTAGTGTATGTGTATCTAAATTATATCATCATGTTTTCATTTCTCCGGGCTCTGGCATAGTGCATTTCTGTGTACACTTCTGATGAGTCATTTCACTTTTTGTTACCCAGAGGACCATCACAGAGTATGATGTCTTGCCCTTTGTAATGTGAGAGGACTGGGTGCTTGTTGATCAAATGCCAGGGGCAAAGGAAGTTCAAAAAAATATTTCCACTCTGTTCTTCTGTGTATGACAGTGTGCTAATACAAAAGACATTGACAGATAACTCCTACCTTCCATTTGCAACATTCCCATAAGGAAAGAACCATTACACAAAAAACACTGTTTTCTACTTTGAAATTTAGGAAACACAGATCAGACCATGATGGTTGTGTTTGACATATTTATGGAAGAACAATAATGATGGGATCCCATAAAAAGAGCTACTTCTGCTGTGAAGCTGTGGGTAAGACACACACCAAGTTGTTGTACTGTACATTGGATATGCGATGAAAACTATCGGCATGCCCAGCTGAAGTAAGTGGCAAATGCAAACTAATCCTCACCCTGAAATGAAAGAGGAAAAATAAACCAAGAAACTGGCATGAGTTTTCAGCTTCAGCCAAAGCACTCCAATGTGATTTTCTGCAGCCTTTTCATAATAAGCCACTGCAACAACTTGAAGTGCCTCCAGGGTGCAGATGGTCACAGTGAGGGCCATGCTTAGAAAATTTATTAACATAATCTAGCCAGAGGAGGAAAAATGACCCATCTCCACACTGAAGACCCAAGTCATGGGAAGATGAGAATGTCACTCTGTCACAGTAACAGAGAAATTTGGGGAATGACCAGAGCGTGTTTCATCTCACAAAGGGCACTCACAGATAGAAACTCATTCTGGGAACAGACTAAGCACTAAATTGGTCTGAAGTGCAAGCACCTTGTTAAAGCTATTAACTCATCTATACCATCATCAATGACATCTGCATGCCAACCAACAAAGGAGTGTAATGGATGTGTTCAGTAAAGAAAGATCCAATTTGTCACATGTGGCATTGGTGGGAGAAATTAATCTCTGAACATCATGAGTTAGGACCAAGACAGCATCCAAAGACTTTCTGTGGTTTGGGAAGATAGTACACTGTAAAGTATTGTATGAATTTGCAGTGTATTATCTCATTGTGCTTTATTTTCCATCAATACACAAACCCCTAAACGGCATCCAACAGAGTTTAATGTGTTTCCTGGTCCCTCAGGTAAGCAAGTGCTTCACCAATGATACATCGCCATGATGTAATACAAGTGCAGGTGGGTAATCCTTCACAGCAAGACACATTTCCTAATGCATTGCTATGACAACAGAACGTTTTAGGTGAACTCATTGAATTTTTACTACTCAAAACTACACCGAATGTCTAAAGTTGCAGCAATGAGTTTATAAATTGTACACATTCTGGAGTAGCTTGGGAGCTGATGATACTTTTTGAAGGACACTGAGAGGGGATACGTAACAAACTACCACTGACATTCAGTACTACCACATGACTGGTTATCTGCTTTTAGGGAGTGAAGAAGAGACAAGGAAGGGATTCTCTATGAGATAGCCTCTTAGTACTGCTATTGGCTTTGTGAAATATCTGCAGCAACCCTTGATTAAAGCTATTGGGAAAATACATATAGTACATAAGAGTATTGCTTCACCATTAAAAGGGGGAAAAACCCAACCATATTCAAGGCATGATTATTATTTTACCATGGTTCTTACTTTACATTACCTAAACTAAGCTGTAAAAAAATGATAACTTAGATTCTGACTTGGGGCAGCAGGTAAAGATAAAATCCCTGCGCCAATCTGTTGGGAAATGTGAACTGCAAATCACCATACTTGACTTAAAAACCACACACTTCCACTTTGTTTCATCCCTTCATTCCAGTAATACCAGCTAGGTCTGTTTTAAAGTCAATGGTCAAAAAGACAGTTTACCACATCTACTGGCATAACTATGTCAAGAATCACATCTTTAATTCTATGTTACAGAATGCAAAGAAGTTATTTAAATTTTTTCTAACATTCTTCATGGTTTTCCAGTTATATTGCTCTTTGCAACTCCTTGGGCATCCCTGAAATGTGAACAAAGTTTTTATGAAGAGAGCGCTGTGATTTTCTATTTTATACCATGCTTTACTACCTCATTATTCCTCCCAGCAGAGAGTGTTGTGGCAAAATATTTTTGGCCTCTTCAGCAGAAACATTTGTCTGCTTGGCAGGTATTCCCAACAGTTATTTTTATCAACTAGGTGACATTTTTGAATTTTACCTATACTATATAGATAAATATACAGATACATTCATACAAATGTACACATTTACCTCCTTATGGAAAGCAATTATAAATATGTGTTTTGAAATGAAAAATTTTTATTGATTCTACCAGATTTTCATTTTTCTGTAAATGACTAGTTTCTTTCTCCTTTAGTCTCCTGAGACAATTTCTGTATCTCTTCACTTTGTCATCTGATCTTGCTATATATTTTATTTTGAGAAGAACTCTAGTATCTTCCAATCTGCAGAAATCATTATTACTGGAGGTACAGAACTCTTTTTTTTTTTTTTTTTAAACGGGAATTGCATAATC
Organism: Burhinus oedicnemus; assembly: GCA_008921705.1. Taxonomy (NCBI): domain Eukaryota; kingdom Metazoa; phylum Chordata; class Aves; order Charadriiformes; family Burhinidae; genus Burhinus; species Burhinus oedicnemus. The sequence goes on from VFFE01007738.1 coordinate 209,205, forward strand.
TCAGAAAATTGATATTGAACACATTTAACTTTCACTCACCACACTTTTAATCAATGTCATGTTATTGGTCTTCTGGTCATTGCTATTTTTCATTTCTTTCTTTACCTGTAACTTCTCTTTGATGGTGTGCGGAGTTTCCTTTTGAAATCCAGTTTTGCTAATCCCATCATGCACCATACTTTTCAATTAATCCATTGAAGACTGATTTAAAATTAAATAGACTTCTTAGTCATAAGCAACTATATCAAAGTTTCTATAATTTTTTACTATGCGACTCTGGAAGAATATGAAATTCTGAAAGTAATTTTTATTTCTCAGGGGATATTTACCTACATTTTCTTCCCACTTCAACTCAAAATCTTTGTCTTCCAAAGTCTAACAGGGAGACTGTAGCAGGATGAGGAATTAAATTGTTTAATTGTTTCTTCCAAGCATTTTGGTTCAGAAACAATCTTTTTTTCACAGCAGCTTTGTTATAACAGCTTTGTTATAATGATGATTTTAGGAAAAAAACCAGTAACTGAATAGAGGTCCTATACAGGCACACGCACTTATTGTTTTCCAGTTCCTAACCCTTTAAATCTCTGTTTACCCATCTTTCTATTTATTTTATTTATTGCCTCATACTCTATGCTTTTTCAAGCAGAGATTAGCTTCATGTAGATATGCACAGCTCCTAGCATAAGGGATGCCATTCCCAGTCAGAGCCTCCGGGCACTCCTGTAACACAAATAATAAACATGACCAGATTCTTCTATCCCTTTGACTTGCTGCCATATCCAAGCATGGGCTTGCTATGAATTGAACAAAATTGTGGCTTTATTTGCATCCTGGCAGTTTATAAGTCTGCCAAAATTTCAAATTCCTTAGGACATAAAAACTTAGAGAAATCTACCAAATGAGCCATTTCAAACCTCATGGACACCCTATGTCAGCTGTTAAAGCTTGCAGGCAACTATCATTGTCTTGGGGAAATGTCCGGGAAGGCTGTCCTCTCTAGTGCTTAACACACAGAACTGTGTGTTTCATTTTTGTGTGAATTAAGAAAAAGCATGAATCTACATCATGGATCACTTACGCATCCAGCACACAGACAAGAAAAGTCTTATCTCTGCAAAATTGTAGAAATATGGAAACTGAGTTCTGACATTTTATATGACTTTGAGAAATCATATAACATCACAGTACTGCAACTCTCTCCAATCCTGTAAAAAATGGCATAGTAATATTTTGCTAAAGTCAGAGAAGATGCTGGAAAGTGTCTTTTCACAACACATATTAAACATAGTTTGAAAGACCCCAAAATATTGAAACTGTACTGTCATTGTGGTGTTTTGCCAGTTAACATCAACGGGAATTTTTACTTGGGGGCTGACCACATTGAAAAGATTAAAAGTCCTGACATAAAATTAATCTCAAAGTTACGTCGCAAACACAGTTAAAGTAAGAGGGTAGAGATCCCAGCCTGTAATTAGAACTTCTTGCCTATGTCTAGGCAAGAAGAAACTCAGAAAATAGTTTTATGGTTTTAGGGATGAAACCTGCAAAATACTGAATAACCTAGTAAAAATATCAAAGCACTAAGCTGTTTTTGATGGTGATCTCATTTCAGACCTTGGTCTTATCATTAATGTAGTCAGAGTGCTCAATATCTCACATGCTGGCTACTGTCCCAAGGAGCTTAATCCCTCAAAATTCCATTCTTTTTAACTGGATTGCAATTAGGCCGTGTGAATTTGTATGTATGCACACACAGACACAGACAGAAAGTTATTTCTAAAAAAAATCTTTTTCAATGAGTAAGTGAACAGCATCCACATAGCTTTAATTCTAGCTTCATTCTGGCAATACTATACTACACATACCCAGTATTTTATCCTGAAGCTACGTCACATGGATCAAACACTCAGCAGAAAGCCTACACAACATAAAGATGATAAAAACAGCATAAAAAACTCTCTAGCTATCAAGGAAAGACAATAGAACTGTAGACAGTAATACTAATGAATGCTAATTGAATATTTCTGCAGTTTCATATATGATTATAATTATAGGTATACTTTAATAAAATGCCTTCAGAGATAGCTTGGTTCTGTGGAACCAAAGGTAGATTTTCACATCAGAGACACATGTAGAGTCACATTCTGAAGCAGTTTTTTGCCCCTTTAAGAGTAGGATTTTCATAAGTGTTCAAATTTTGTTAATATAAGAAGAACACTGCAATGCTGAGGTCTTCTGAGATAGTCTGGCCAAAGTAGGAAGCCTTGATTTTAAAAATTATTCCCCCCTTAAAAAAATTATTTTTGAAAGTATGTAAAAAAAAACAGGTTTGGGTTTTTATTTTTTGAAGGACAACTTGTGATGCTTCCTTTAGATTATGTAGCAATATGGATTTTTTATTTGTTTTCCAAAATCTAAAGTGAAATCTTAGAAGGAATTTGGCCAGCTGTTATGTCATTCCTGGTTCATAACAATCAACTTCCTAATGTGCCTTGTGAATGTGTAGTGTCAAAGGAGAGTAAGAAAGACACTGCCATGCTACTTATTCAATAATTCCCATGATATTATGCTATTAATAAACAATGGATTATGTGTTGTTACAAGATACAAGGAGTATCACTATGAAATTAAGCGCTCATGGTAGTGGGGGCACAGTCTACAATGGAAATACAATGCCTGGGGAATTGAGCACAGTTCACACACTAGTAAGAACACTAATCTCACACCTCTGCCAAACTGTCTACAGAATGTGTACCTCAGTATTCTAAATTGTTTAAGATAATTCAAGCAATCAATTGCAATACTTAATTAGTTTATTCCATGGAAGAGCTAGTTGTTGTCAGGTAATTTCACTTCACCACGCAGGCTATTCTTTTTTAAGGGGAGAACAAGAGATAAGCAAACTTTCTCAGGAGTAAAGGTAAACCAACAATTAACAACATGTTACTAGGTACCACTACTGTAAATGGCTTTTCTTTATCGTCAGTTTTCAGAGTACTACCACTCAGCGAGTATGAAACCATGCTGAATCAAGAATTCAGCTCCTCTGTTAGTGCAAAACTGAACCTGAAACCAGTTTATGCATGACCTGAACAATGCGCCTTACAAAACTTGTAGAAACAGAGAAAACCTTTCAAAACCACATAGTCTTGGAACATATCTAAGTGCCTGCTCACTCTGCAGCATTTACAAAGAGAAAAAAAGGGAAAGAGATTCAAACTCCACAGTGATCCCCAACACCCATACCAGAATACCAGGGAAGTTCTGCAAAAAGGTAGATATCTTCTGAGACAGCAGGAAGAAAATGCTTCAGCAAATTATATTAATCAGAAAGGTTTTGGCAACGTCTCACAGACACAAGGTGCTTTAAGATTTGTAGTTCCAACACACCATTCAGCAAATACTCTTCTTGTGATTGCTTTTCAGTACATGCTCAGCATCAAAAACATTTCAACATTCCAACTTGCAAATGTCAGAAAGCTCTTCCAGGAGCAAAAGCATACTTTGACGACTTAACCATCTATGACAGTAACAGTAGCAAGTAGTAGAAATGGTTATTAAAATAAAACGACTAATAGAAATAATAAGAAAAAAATATCCAGCCCCTAATTTAACAAAGCCAAGTAAGAGTTTTGAAGTGCCCAGTTTAAAAGACTACAGTGATCAAGACACCTAAACAGATCCTGTTCTTGTAACTTCTAAGAATCCATGAAAGTAATTATTAGGATTTCAGCAATAACAAAAATAAAGATATGTAAAGTTTTAGAAGACTTTCAGAGTTAGTAGGGCACATTGCAATAAGTAAATAGACATGTTCATCACTCTCCAACAAATTAATCCTCAGAATGTTCCCTGTTGAATATATGTAAAAAACCATGAATACCAGCTCAAGAAGTAGTTCAGTGTGCATTAGCAGCTTAGTAAAATTCACAGTTTCCTGTTCTGATTTATACTTTGAGGAGGCAGGGGTGCAAATTTTAAGATGTATAAAGTGCTTAAGATGTACAAAGTGTTTACAGACATGGAAATAAAGAGCACCCAATCGTATAAGTCATAAATAAACCTCAGTCAATAAGAACAGTCAAGATTAGTACTGTTTCATATTGTAATTATGCAAAAAAAATTTTAAAAAGTCATTTAAAAATCTTACAAATGTATTTCTCTGAGGCTCTGATTCTGTTAATCTTTACCTTTTGTTTAAAAAGTCAAGGGTGGCATTCCACTCAAAACAAAAATACTAATCCTTTCAATGCTGTGAATGAGCCAGACCTAGAATAGCAGAAATAGATCATGTCTTTTTTGTGCTTCATGTTTCTTTTTTTTTCTTTAATGACAAATTACATCACCTAAGATGAAATGTGATGTGGGCATGAAAATGAAGAGTCAGCAATTTAAATATATTGAACTTTTATGGTAGACAAAACCTCAATTATTCATTCTGCCACTGTTTTACCTGAACCAGATGCATGGAGGTACGTGCAATAATTTTGACATAGCTGTAACTTTGTTTTTTCCATATAGTCAATTAATAAACTTAGCACTGTTAACTGTCCCTGACTTCATCTTGTATTTTAAAATATTGCAAGAGAACATTTTCTTGATGGCAATAATGAATGTGAAACATGTTACTCGCTACTCAGATCAGTGAACCCCCAAAACAGTCTCAGTTTGAAGACAAACTTAACTTTTCACGTCCCATAATTGATCACAGACTTCAGAATGCAAAAGTAAGCAAGAAACTGTTGCTGGTGGTTTTTTTTTTTAAATGAAGAAACCTTCTAACGCTGCTTTAAAACATCACTTGAAATATCTGATTTGTCAAAGTAGTAACATTCTTAAAATGCATTTTAAAATGCCAACAGTGAAACTGCCAACAAGAGAGAGAGTTCTGAACACCTCTGAACACTTGTATCTAAAAGTACCATAGGGCTTGTTCCATAAGAGCACAAGGTCTGCATACAATATTAGTGCCAATCCTGCATTTTCTTCATTGAAAAGGCTTCAAATAAAAGAGATACTGAAGAAGAATCTCTTCAGAGAAGACTTTTGAACAGGCACCCAAGAATTTCTTAGCTTCCCAGTGTCATGAAAGAAACTCTCATATCTAACAAATATTACAAGGCCGTAACAAAACTTGGTAACTATCATAGAACCATAGAATCATTGGAAGAGACCTTTAAGACCATCGAGTCCAACCAGTAACCTAACACTGCCAAAGCCACCACTAAACCATGTCCCTCAGCACCACGTCTACCCATCTGTTAAATACCTCCAGGGATGGTGATTCAACTACTTCCCTGAGCAGCCTGTTCCAATGTTTGATCACCATTACAAAATACAATTTTGTATTAATGCATTAATTGATCAGTTCTGTTTACTGATTAGAGTGGGCTGGTGGGCGGGACATTACTATTTCACCTTGCAAATGTTGTTTGTGCTTATTGAAATATTGAAAAGATAACAGAATTGAGCCAAAAGAGTTTTATAGGAAATTAGATACATTTTTTTTTCCACTGGGATCAATGCATTTTTGTACTGAAAGTAATTGTACTGATTAACAAAGAAACAATATATCAGTTAGTCACTGACACAATAAAGTACCATGTTAGTACAAAGTGGACCACAGTTCTTCTAAAAGATGATCATGTTATTGTTCCACACACTGTTATGTCTTAACAAATTCCAGATTAATTTGTTCACTTATTTTGTAGGCAAAACCAGCACAATATTAATTCAAATGTTCCAAATTTTCTCTCTGTTTGTATACTGTTTTCTATGAGCCAGAGTCTAACAAGGACTGTCCATGAACGGAATCCTTTACTTTCCCTTACATCATTCAAGAAGAGTAGAAAATGAAGGATTTAGATCTGTATTCCAATGGACTTATTCCATTGGACCAGTGGACCTATTTGCTCCAACTCAGCTGAATATATGACAGAAATTCTGAGTTAAGGAACAACTATCTGTGAGAGCTGTAGCGTGTCCCAGGCTGCATCTAGAACTACTCAGAAGGAATAGTGGACAATGAGACAGATTTTCATCGCTCCTGTGCAGTTGGATCCTTGAAGAAGCTGGCATTATTGACAAGTAACAAATTCATTCCAAGTAAGTCTTATACAGCAAATAAGTCTCATGAATTTACAGCTTTCCAAGGTACACAAAATCAAAGTCTGTTTTCTTGTCAGAATCTCGGGTAACAAACTGGAGACAATCTGTCTCCACTAGAACCTTTTCTAATGGACTCTGCAGAACATAATTTTTAAGTCACTGTTAAGTAACCTTAGAAGTTACTTGTAATTCACTTTCTGCCCCAGAAAAAAATTTGATCAATTTATGTCTTGTTTTTGAAATTTTTTTAAAAATCTTGGCTACATTATGCAAAACAAAGAAACAAACACTATTACAATCTTTTCACACACAGCAAAAGCCACACAGAGTGAGACCTCTGGCAGCTAATGGAAACTCCCTGACCTCAGTATAGCTCTGCTTTTAACTCTAGATATTTCCTCATGTTTATGGTCTCTTACCCAAGCACTTATGTTTCAGCTGATCATATAAAACCATATGCAGCTCATTCAGATAGTCATAAGATAAAGTGAACTTACTATGCAAAAATAAAGTAATGTCATTTATATTGCATTGCTCTCAGGCAAGTAATCTTAAATCAGGATGTTTGAAAACAATTACAGTAAGTTATGGCCAGAACTGAGCCTGCTTTACATTCAATTCATTTAGCTTCTTTATCAGCGGAGACAGATCATGGTTCTTCACATGAAAGACCACAAGGAAGATTGCTTTTGAATTTCATCAATCCTGCTCATGAAAATATTTCACAAAATTTTGTAGAGAATGTAAGAAAGGAAATAATAGATTTGTTTTTCTTAATACAGCTGTAGCAAGTTGCTGATTCAACTGGGACTTAAATGAAATTAAAATACAAATTAATGTTTTGATGAAGATCGTAGGAGAAAGACAATGGTGTTTTAAAAAACAGAAAAATAGGTCTGTCACCAAAATGAACTACTACTGACTATGCTTCAATCTCAGAAATTTATTTTCCCCCCAAATTTTATAAAACCAATGAAAAGGATAAAAGTAATAATGATGATAGTAATAGTAATAGATATTTATATAGAGTGTACATACTGTGAAGCTTTAGAAATTAATGTAGATACCTGTAAATACAGACTTTTTCTCTGTTACAGTATATGTCATGTTGGACTTAGGAGGCATTAAACAGTAAACACTGCAGATTAAAGACACTGCAACTCAGCTCATATTACTCTGAAACAGAAGCTGTTCATCCATTTGTCCAGGGAAAAGTAGTTCTCCCTTGTCTGAATAGCACATTTAAGATCATGTGAGTTGGCCACAGTGACAAGAAAATGATTGGTTTTATTTAACTGTGATTTCTATTTTTGTGGGGCCTATAGATTATACAGGCATCCAGATATGCATCCCCAGCTTTGTAAGAACTATTGCTAGATGAGGAGGCGACTTTTGGTAAGCTTCTGGATGTTTAGATGTCCTGAAAAATTGCCCCTGCACACAGTATTCCCAAGATGTCTGGATGAACTCAAGAAGCCCCATGTAGAGTTGATCTGCCCAGGACACTCAGTAAGTAAACATGGTACAGGTAAATATGGATCTTTGCAAAAAGATATTCTCTAAGGAAGAATATTTTATAGGACAGTCTACATAAACTGTAGAAATCCAAACAAACACAACTCTCAGGCAGAGATAATGGCTAATTGATACCTGGCTGTTACTTATATTAGAGGATTATCTCACTTTATTCTGTGAAGTTGTCATTCATTCATTTAAATCTTCTTAGTTGGGTACAAAGTATGGGCTACTTCACTGCTTTGGTGTCATAATATTTGTTCTGGTAGGCTGGTTTTCACCTTTTTTTGTGTGCTTTGGTGTTTGTGTATTTATTCTTCCACATTATATAACCCACTATTTGCGCTGTGCATGTTACCGAATACCTAAGCATTCCTTACATGCATAGAACTTTTAGAAGTATATTAAAAACAAACTGAGTTTTCCCAGATGGTTGTATAGCAGTAATTAAGTAAAAACTGCTATTCCCAAGGTGTGCTCATTTCTGCTAATATCATCAGTACTGCTGCTGCATACTCAAGCAGGTTAACAAACAGAATCAGATTAGCTTTTTGTTCCTCCAGAACAGCAGGGCTAAATCTTCATTAGGTATAAAACAATGAAGACACATGGAAAAAGAATTGAATGCTATGGGTTTATATTAATCGAACACACAATCTGTATAATAATTTGACAAAATGAAAAAAATTAAGATAGGATTGGTTAAGAAATTTAAAAATTCAATCCATTTTTAGCTTTCTAATCAGTCATGAATGAAAGCCACTGATTTGACATCAAAAGATCTCGTGAGTGATACTTGTAAAGTAAAAAGCAGATTTAATTCTCTGCATTTCTTGAGATGGGAGAAGAAATAAAAGGAACAGATGTTGTTCCACATCTAGAATGTAAGGAAATTAATTGGAAAATCTCAGGAAACAGAGATTTTAGATATTTTTAAGCGTATAGGTGGGGGAAGGGGACAGGCAGATGACTAAATGATGTCTAGTCTGGAGTGGAAATATTTATTAGCGGAATTGTATTTATTGAGTGAATGATTTTTTTTTATTTTTAAAGTAATGTCAGATCAATGATTATCCCTGAATGTCATTGAACCACTGAAAGGACATTTCATACCAGCATAATTATTTCCTTTTTCATGCACACAGATAAGCATACCAACATAGGGTACATTTATAGCAGCATAGCTATCTATGTAAGAAATGATAAATGATACAACCTTCTCATTAACACAGGGTCTAATTTTTAAAGGAACAGGATCTTAGTGGAGACCCAACACAGTTCTGCCATAGCTCAATGCACAGTCATTTCTTCTGACACACTCACTAAAGCTATCAAAGTGCATTACTGTGTAATCAAGCTCGTTTTCCTCTTACTTAATCATATGTTTGGCTTCTTTAAGCAAATGTCTCTGCAGCGACACATTCAGGAAAAGATTTTGGAAAGAGTTCCATATCCTGTATTGAAATATCCAAGCTTTAAAACAGAGCATTTTCCCCAAAACTATAGCTATCTACCTGTAAAATCACTACCCAGTACATCTTGGCAAGCTTTAGCACATTTGACTAGAAATATTCTCCTGAAACATCCACAACAGGGGCCTTCTCAGTACTGTGGCTTACACCTGAATGTAAGTGTCAAAATACAATCATAAGTCCTTTGAGGGGCTCTAAATAGATTTTTGCTTATTAGGAGGTATTTCATCTGTATTTATTAACACATATCAAACGCTAATTTGCTCCCACTACTGTTTTTTCTTTTTCAGTGTCTGAAACCACTTCCCTGAGACCAGTCTGTGTTTTTCCAATCACCTCTCCTTCAATAAGGCCTTGTAAAACAGATTGACTTGCTGGCCTCAAGAGGAACATTTTTACCACTGTTGCCCTGACTTTCTGGCCTCAGGAGGGATGTTTTCCCACTGTTGTCAGCACTGCTGGTGTTTTATGGGAACAAGGACTAGGGGGAGGTGTAGTTAAACATTCAACAGTGAAGCATCTTGATAAACAGCCCTTGCATTTCTGCAATTGCGGTATCTCTTGATTGCCAGGAAAGAGGCACTTGATAAACGTGTGGTTTCATTGCTTACCCGTGTTTGTTTTCAATTAAAAACAGAAGCCTATAATGCGCACTAGAACATTGCTCAGTTTGGTTTGAAACTAGGCAGGTAATTAATGACTAGACATTGCATCTATTTATTTAAGACAGTCTCCAGAGACTTCAGTGGCTGGTTATTCTAAGATAATAAGCTTGTTAGAAAGCTAGAGGAATAGCAGCTTCTTTAGGACTTTTTCCTCCTTTCTAGTTCTTGCACTAAGACCTTTTTTTTTTCCTTTTTTTGATTTAAAGTCTTTTGGCTAGGCATCATACACACGTTTAATGCAAACATAGCCCTTCCCCACAGTGGGTATCATGTGGTAGGCTGGATGTTGCAATTTCCAGGCTTCCAGCTGCCCAAAGCATTTTGGAGCTGCTGAGAAAATCATGTTCTCTAAACTGTTTCATTGTAATCACTTTTGCTTAGCTGCTGGCCTGATTAATGTGTTGCACTTTGTCAGACTATCTCTTGGTATTTCCTTGTATTAGTAGCTGACTCACAAATATACTCAGTACCAAAGTATTGTTGGATACAAGTCTTACAGCATCTCTTGTCAGATTTTGGAGATAAACCACTTTGTATCTGCAGTTATCCAAACCCATTCGATTATCATCATCTCTGGCTCAGTCAAGAAGTACTAATAAGCTACATGCTTTTATACCTTTGAGGAGTCTGTATCAGCAAAGACTGTGAAAGCACAAACAATACTGAGACAAGACATATCACACCGAAACGCGCGCACTAAACCATCAGAAAAGGAGAGAGGCTGAGGTGGGTGCCACACAGGAAGAGAGAACACCCTACCAGTCAGCTTCAGATCGAGACAGACCTTCAGGTAACATCATATTAAGGTTTCCTTCATGACCTCACCACAACATTAATAACTTTGCATTTTAAGCTACGTTTTTTATTTTAGCTGCTGTAAATGAAATCTGTGGCTTACCCTAACCTCATTAAAATTCAGCATGATTTGTAAGATGAAGGCATAACACTCTCTTACAAAACAGGAAATTTATCAGCTATCAGGTTCCTGAGCATAAGGTAACAGCCTTCATCCTGGAAGATACTTGAGTAAAGTTTGAGATCTGGTACCACATGAGAGGAAGACTCATCTCCTCCAGTGAACAGTGTTAAGCAGATGGACACCCTGGCGTGGAATGAGGCAACAGAGACCACTCCTGAACCCTCAAGTCAAACTGGGATCATGTCAACAGTAGTGGCAATATCCGGTAGAACACAACCATTAAATAACATTTCTTAGAGTAATAACTCAATTTGCAAGGGAAAGTGCATATATAACATTTCATATACCCTAAGCCAGGAAAGGCCATTTTAAGTGGGCATTCATTTACAGCAGATGAAGAACAAAAGATTCCAGACAACTCTTCGAAAGATGTTAGATGCTTAAATCTCTGTCATTTTCAATGACAAATTAATAGCTATATTTTTTCTGACTTTAAAAAACCAGGACTGAAGCTTTCAATACATAATAAATTCTCTTCATAGTGTATTTCCTTGTTAGAAAAAACTTACACATACATGCATATGTTATACAGATGCACATTCACACCATGTATACAATGTGCGTGTACGAATGCACACACATACAAAATGTATACATATATATATGAAAATATACCATAGTTTTATATTAGTACATGGCGAGGCATTAGTGTTTCCTCTATACAAAACAAAGCAGATCAGTTACTTACACTGTTTATAAGTGAAAAAGATCAAAGTCACATTTTCATCATACTTTGTGTCTATATGCATTATACATACACATCGTTTCTTTTTTAGAGTTATGTATGTGACTCATTTTTGTTTTGAAGTTGCTCATTCATTTGCATAACTTGAAGTTGTGCTGATGTGCCTGAGGAACATAAGATCTTTGTACAAAGAGTTTTGCATGTTTTCTTTAGTATGAATAATATGGTCATTACTCCTAAATGACACAAATTACTTATTAATGAGGCCAAAAAATAGCCTTTAAAACACCCTAAATGCAGTCTAGATTGGTTCCTTTATAGAAATAATGGAGACATAATCACAACATGACCATTTATGTAGTTTAAGAGAGTGATTCACTGAACTGCTAGAATCATATGGCTATAAGACAACATAATGCCTTGCAGCCACATCTGTTGTCATTAATCTAACTCCCACTGAATTATATGTAAAGACAACCCCTCAGTTCCACTGGAAATCTGACATGATTTCTGCTGATTTCAGTAGGGAATGGATTATATCCTTAGCAAGATGCACAGAGGAATTTAAGACCAGTATTTTTGCATAAGTTTGAGAATGGGGCCCTGTCTCCCACTGGGTCATCATTATAACGCACGAGATGAAATTGTGTTTAAATCACATATTTCTGCAAAAGAACATGAAATGCAAGCAGTTGATCTTGTGATTTGGAATAGCACATTTGTATAATCCCTATGTTGTTTTATATAAAGACGCATTCACAAATTCCTTGATGAAGTAGGCCTTAATGCGGCAATCTGGTTTCTCTCAAATCAGGTCTATATTGAAAATGTAAATCTGAAATATTTCTGATGTACAAGAAGGTAGGAAGTATTCTCCAAGGAAATGTGCATCCATAGACATTTTTCTGTCTGTTGCAAAACAGACATTATCTGTTGGAGTCTGCACTTATTTATTACAAATAGTCAGTCCTATTTATTAAAGAGATAAGAAAAAGATCTGGCAGAAACCTCTTATTTTAAAAAGCAGAGTAATGTGGGAGGTGGCCTGCAACAACGTCAGCTGCTTAGTGGGAATTCTCCAAAACTTTTATGACACAGGAAACAATAAATGCATTAAAAACCACAGATGAGGATGTCTGTGTTTTAAGGACCCAAATAGATAATGATGGATTCAAATTTCCTCCATGGAATGTGGCCAAAGCTAAAAGCTTTGCCCCTTGAGGTTTCCTGACCTTTAATGCAACTTCAACTTCACTGAGACATGCACTACTGAGAGTTTGTCACTTTTCAGGTAAGGACACAAGTGTATTTAGTTCTTTATGGCAGTTACACATGCCTATAAAGATTGCCAAATGATAACACACACATCGAGTTTCTGTTTAAACATGAAGAAATAAAACAGTGAGTCACTTCCTAAGTTGCTGCATTTAAGACAGAGTTCATAATTTCACTTTGGATGGCAAACTACTGTATCAGATGGACAGAAAAACTTTCTGCTTCAAAGATAGTGTTGAATTCTGTGCATTTTTGATGTGAAACATGTTAATCATAATTTTTCAACATTTGCGCTAGTGAAACAGCAAAATATTTTAATCATGTTTGAGTATCTCATTTATTTGTTATCAAAGAACCAAGCAATTACGAACTACTGGGAAACATCTGCACTATCAGAAACTACACATGGAGTTGCCTTGGGTTTGCTTCTTGTTGTATACAATGCTCTCCACAGAGCACACTCTCTCTTTCAAGTATAGGCTGCATTTTTCTAGTCAGTATGTGTATTTCATTTTTAAAAGGTATTTCAGAGGGAGCTAGAGTTTTGATATTCTAGAACTGTAGCTCTAACCTCTTTCATTAGAGCAGCATTATCCCATGCAAAAATTCTGTCAGAAATACTGGACGGCTGTGTATCTGAACAGTTCTTCAGATTCCGTTTCCTATCTGTAGTTCTAGGCCTGAAAACGTCTAATTCTGTCAGCAAAGGAGGACAGCAGACAATTGTGGAAGGTCAGTATATATGCATAAAAAGAGATAAACATAAATTTGAAGAGGAAGCAGAGGAAGAAAGATAATGTTGCAAGAAGATATGCAATGGCAAAATAATAAAAGAAAGAAAAGAAGTATACATACACAGTTGTACTAGTGAAGGCAGAACCATTCTGCTGGGAAGCATTCCAACTTCGGCCGAGTTGTGGGCAGGAAGCTACAGGTCAACAAGAGGCAAATATTCCCTCTGCTTTTTTGAGGGGTGACGAAATCCTAAATCCTTCTGCTAACTCTTACTCTTCACTCTAGCTCCTGCCAGTGGGATGCCAGAATCTAGAGAGGTTCCGCAATTCTGAGAAACAGTTTTAGCTTATGAGGGATAGAAAGGATGGGATCATCTGAACAAAAATGCACTGCCTAGCACATCTGCAACGGCACAGCATCCGTTATAGAAGTGACCCACTTAGCTTTTCCCACCCTCAGCCAATTCTTCTTTTATGCCACCATACTCCACCTACCATCAAAAGCCTGCAGCACTGTTAGAGTGCATAGTCAAGTTTACCAAAAGAAGGAATTTTAAGCAGATCTTAGAAAATTTTCACAGAAGGAGGGTATTAAAATGAGTAGCAGCCAGTATTTTTGCCAGAAAGCTAAATTATTCTAACAGTTACATGTACCAATTCACACAACAGAATATCTGGTTGAACTCCAACAATTTTGTATATAATCCACCTGTAGTGAATGTCTAACAAGAAGAAAATGGGCCAGGAAATATTTCAGTTTCAAACTACCATACAAGGATGAATTATTATCCATTCATTTTAAATATACAATTAAGGAAGAAAATTTATCCCTTATATTTGCTAGGAACTATTTACATTCCCTTATCTAGACCATTTTGAAGGCTGCATCCAGAAACAGTTTGAAGATGCAGTTATGGAAAAACAGAGACCATATTGTCCATTATTGGCCATCCCACCTACTTCTAACTGTCCTGTAAGTTTGTATCATAAAATTGCCCAGAATTGAATATCCATTCCATTGTTACACATAACTCTTAATCATCTATTACTTAACCCCTCAGGCACTAACTAAAGAACAAAACTTTTACCACTAACATTCAATACATCATACTATCTTTCAACACACAGTGTGTTCCAGTGCCACTGCCTGAGTCTGGATAAATAAGACAAATGTTTCAGCTTCTCCAGGCACTGAACTAAATGAGGAGGCACCAGAAGCCCTTCTTTAGGAATGGCTGTTCATTAGACTCTGTTTTGTTTATTTGTTTGTTTGGGTTTTTTTCTCTGCCACATCACTGATTTAAGTACTTTCATGAAAGGCAGAGTTTTGTAAAGTGAAAAAAACGAAATGTATCTTCTGGTGAGAAACAGGTGTTCAAGATATGATGGGGTTTGGTGCTCTTAAACAATGCTGCACCCTGATTCTACAAGTATTTTATCATCCAGTGTTTTATAAACTAGAATAAGAGTTTTGCCATCAACTGTACCACAGGGAAGATAATTTCTTCCTATTTTGAAAAGAGAAGTCAGTTCTAAGTATTATATAAAAAGAAGTACTATTTAGCCTGAAGAAAAATGTCATTTCTTTTCCTTTAAGAAGTAACGGGTTGGCAAGTAGCCTGTTCCTGCAGTACTTTCCTTACTACATGGATTCACTCTTTTTTGCTACCTTGCTTTCTTCTTTTTCCCACTGTAAACAAATGAGCAAACAAAACCAAAGCAAAACACCTGACAGCTTAATTTCACTGCTTCCCAGTTCTGTGAGGCAATAAACCTATGCAGATATATAGCTGAATATGTATAATCTAGAGTTTGAACACTAGAAAACAGTGGGGCAAATTAATAAATTTAGGTTAACAGGTATTTTCATTTACTGGAATTTAATATAGTCTGTTTGAGTAAGCAAATACATATGCCTGAAGGCTTGTAGGATTACAACACGCATCTTTAATGGGATAGACTAAAATCTCCAGTACAAATGTCCTGATAA
The DNA here is from genome assembly GCA_008921705.1 of Burhinus oedicnemus. Taxonomy (NCBI): domain Eukaryota; kingdom Metazoa; phylum Chordata; class Aves; order Charadriiformes; family Burhinidae; genus Burhinus; species Burhinus oedicnemus. The sequence continues at coordinate 224,628 of VFFE01007738.1, forward strand.
TCTAGGCATTTGAACATGCATCTGAAATTCTTATTTCAGACCTGTGTAATGAAGGTTCTTCACATCATCAAAATCTGTCCAAGCAGAAGTGAAGCACATTTGTAATAAATGGAATAACCCCACAGAACTCTAGCATCTGTAACATCTGCAATGTGAGAGTATCATACTCTTCTGTGGTCTTCCACTGAGCCACATATGAATGAACAAAATGTTTCCAGAATACCAAAGTAAAAGGATGAAATTTTACATTAAATAATCCAGCAATTTTTCAGTGCAGCCTTTTATTTGAAAGAGGAGATATCTTATTTCTTGTGTCTGAAGAGCAGCTATTTCATCAATTTTCTTTGTTTGTGAAAGAAATATAGCTGCATAGGAAGATCTTGTACTGGGCAGCATACTACACGTCTTCTCTCTAGCATAGCCTAAATGTCTCCCATATAGCTTTTGTTTCCTTCCATTGGAGGGCTGCCCAGTTAAAAATATTTGGTAAATTGCTGAGTTTCATGTGAGCATGAATGTTTTTACTCATATAAGATAGCAATGCTTCCTGTCACACTTAAGATTCATATGAATTTTGTAGGCAGATATTGTCTAGAAGGAAAGAAGATATCTCTTCTTGCTGGCATGGCCTCCCAGAAGATGTCAACTTTTTAACTGTTTTTGTTTAGAAGAGCCACTCTGGAGCCCTATTATCATTCTTAATCTGTGGATCATCTCAGTCTCTCTCTTCTGCCTGTCTTTCTTCTGAAAGGGAGTGAGAAGAGAAAAATGAACCCCAACTGTTTTACCTAGAAATTATACAGGATTATTCACTCTAACTGCAGTTTTTATCCCTGCCTCTTGGAAGGGATAGGCCTATAAAACCTTTTCGGATTTACGGGCGAGCAGCTTGGGAACTCCGTAACCCTTTTTTTTCCTCAGTACAAAGGAATCCAAGTACAGTTCCAAATTCAGAAGTTGAAGACTATGAGCCAGATTTTAAGTTTCAATGTGAATGACTGTAGGATGGCATTCGTACCAAATAACACCCAGCTGGAATGTGGCTCACAGTCATTTCAACAAATCTGCATGTAAAATAACATTCCCTTTCAGCCACTATTTAAATTAAGTCTGTCATCTTTGACACAAAGCTATACAGACACTGTCTTGAAACTATTTTCAGTAGTTTTAAATATTTGCCCCAACATTCTCATTCAGTTCAGTTTTCCTGATTTCCATAAATGAAACCTGCGTTTAGTAACTTGCACTGTGTTGCTTTATAAATAAATTTTAGATCTAATTTCTCCCTCAACCTACTTGGAGATTTTTCAATCATTAGGAGCAGACTCCTAGATTTTCCATATCTTTACTAAAAGCAGATGAATAAATGTAGAAGAAAGTACAATTCACTATAAAAATCTGGTATCTTTGATTTGTTTGTCATTTCCGTGGAAAGCTGAAACGTAAGCATAGTTTTGTGAATCAAGTTTGGATGCTAATATTCTGAGCATATCTTTATGAATAACTGCAAAGAATCATTTACATAATTAAAAAGCTTTTCCTGTAAGCAGTCATATTTTCTCAAACATATTCATGATTACTTGAATTTGTTCTACAATTTGTTGTATGAATCAAACAATGAATTACTTCTAAGTGGATGTCAGTTGATATTTAAAACTTATACATTCCTCCTTTCTTTTATTTGCCAGGTAAGCAACGTGCTTGTGCCAGCTTCCTTGCTGGTGGATTATATGGATGTACTTTGCCATACTTGAAGCTTGTAATTTAGAAATTCATTTTTCCCAAACATTAATGCCCCTACAGCTCTATTTTTTAGCTCTTCACATGAAATGAAAGGGATGTTATTTTGTCAGAAGAAAATACCTCATGGAAAATATTCTCAGAAACACTTTAGTGATATTTACTTGGGATCAGTTTGATGTAATGAATTAATTATATATCCATACCTGAAATCTTAGATAGATTAATAAAGCAAACATAGGCTTTATGCTCTTGAGATGGAAGAAATATAGCCATTTGGGGGTAATGTTTTTTGCAAGCTGGAAAAGTGCAATAGATTCCCCAAACTGACAGGAAGAGCAGAAAAATTATCCCCATTTATTTTCTTATCTTTCCTTGTCCCATGATGTGCTACAAAATTTATTTTCAATGAATGGGCTTCAGAGGCTCTCCACTGTTGTGACAATGGGTAAACATTACTGCAAAACCCAGGTCATATTTGTGTAAGATTTGTATAAAAATAAGCATAACAAACTGTCAACTTTTTGATGTGACTCAATTCTGGAGGGATAACTTTAATTTTCTGGTGTCTTTGGCTCTCCCATGCTGCTAGTGTATTCGCAGGGATTAGCCAAAGAAAAAAAATCTTCAGTCTAGATTCAAACACGAAAGGAACAAGCGTTCAGCATCACACAATCTCTTCTCCCCATGAAAATTAACTTCATGGCTATTATGAGAAGCCTGTGAAGTCTCACAACTACAGTCTCACTGCAGGACTGAAAATACATGATATGAACTACATTTTTTACTAATATATTGCTATATCTTTTTCTTTAATCAGTATCTGGAATGCCAAAGGAACTTCTCTTTCTATTTGCTGAAAGCACATTGTTCTGTCATTTCAAAGACTTCACTGCATCACACACAGGATATGTTTGTTTTCTATTTTCTTTGCCAATCAATGTTTTCAGAGTGCTTTGATACATTTTCATACTGTGGGGCTAAATACTGAACTGGGAATCAATGATTTCCAACATTGTTAATTTACAGACATAATTCAAATTTCAAATTCAAATTCAAACGATTCAGAACAATCTCTGCCCACTTGTCACTCCCCAGAAAAAAACAAAACAAAACCCAAAATCAAACCCCACCCCACTTGTTTTTTCTCTCTTCCCCATTGCCTGTTTCTATAATGGGCTTGAATTTTTAATTGCAAACAGATTTTAGTGGCATTTAGTTTGATTCTCAGATGTCTTGAGCTTCAGTATTTTGAGGATTAACACCTTTACCTCTTTGTTTTCCTGGTTCATATATAAAGGGTATGTGGTGTTTCTTTCTCTCTTGTAGGGCTGAGAGCTAATTTATATACAGCAAGTACTTTTAAACAATAAAGTGCTTCAGTGCTTGAGTAAAAAGCACATTATTACATCAAAGCTATTTTCAATTTGTCTTGCAGCCATCATTCATAGTCATTTAAGCAGGTTTTTTCTTTTAAACAGCTTTTGTCCTGCTACAGTACAGATGCCAAAACTAAACAAACAACAAATGAAAGGGGTTTTCCATCCTGATACTGCGCTTGTTTCTAACAGTTTGACCGTAACTGCAGCAGTGACATGCCTAGTCTTGAGAAACAATTAATGACAAGGACAGCAGAGTCTAGCACCAGTGAGAATGACTTTGATCTTTTCCTCTTTGTCTATACAGTGTCTGACAGGAAATATAAATGGCTGTTTTAATGGGAAGGTTGATAGAAGCGACCTAACAATTTAGCTTTCAGACTATTTAAAAACATGCAATTCTCTCAAAAACTATTTTCTGTACCTTCTGTTCAGCAGAATCTCAGCTGAGCTTCCCAAAGTAGAAATACCATTCTGTTTTCTTTGCTTCTAATGCTACTGTCTTCTTGCATCAGTAGGAGACAGCTTAAAAGGGCATGTTAATACTCTACATGAGTTTTGTGCATTTTTTCATACATTGGCTTCCAGTGTTATGAAGGGAGAATCACTCATAACTACAGCTGATTTACTGTATTGCTGAAAAAGCAAAGAACTCTTAACACCTTTGGACTCAGCTATTTATATAAAGCTGTTTCTTTTGCCAAATGTGTTGGTTGTGCTGACCTCCATCAACCAATTTATATCTTTATAAAGATATATCCACCCCAGCTTCTTCTGGGGGGATTTGGTAACATTTTATAAAAGGCAAAGAGATAAAAAATCCATATTCTGAATCCTGATCTTGAGCTTTAAGGATTCCCCTACCCTCAAATTGCTTAACATATAAAATAACAACAAGTCACAAAAAATGTTTCGGCTGCTTACATCTTTCAGATTGTTCTTTAAGGGAAGAAGTCCCAAGCACTGAGGAGATACTGAAAGCATTAATATATTCAAGGTTTAAGCCCAAATGAAAAGTATCTGCTAAACCTTCTACCTACTTGTACACCATCCTAATCATTGGCTCCGGTCTGAATCTCAGCACAACAGAAACTTCGCAGAAGCGAAATGGTACCATGCAGGAAGACACTCCGCAGCAGGGATTGCAATCCTCTGGCTAGCTGGACTCGACTGGAATTTCCAGGTTCAGTTTCTAGCTTCTCCAGACACTCATGATGCTAGAGAGTTAGGTAGCCCTCTGAGGTCATAAGAGTCTGCAATGGTTGATTCTCCAAACATGAATATCTGTAACTCAGATCCTGCTCAAAATGTAAAGTGAGACAGGGATGTGTTAGGAGAATGTATTAAGACTGTGAAGAATTCAGACATTACAGTAGCAAAATAAGTAAAAATAGCTTCAACCGCAGAAGGCTGCTGGGCCTTCTCATTGGCCAAGGATATTTTAGTTGCCTCTTGATGCTACAATACCTCTTTAATGATACTGCAGTGGAGAGAATTACTGTGGTAAGTTGATTCTACCGTATGGTGTTTTGTTTCTAAATGAAGATGTTTGTATTGCCAGCTCAAAGCACTGCAGTGCTCCTTGAATTCAACAGTCAGTTACAGAGAAGCATTTGGAGAGGTCTTTTTCCAGACTGAACTGTTGATTATTAATACTACAACAGTGCCTTGGAGCACAACTGATAGATCAGAACCCTAATCAAAGAGGTGCTACAGAAATACAGTGTATCTGCCAAAATTACAGAGGTTCTACAGAGCACTTTCCAGTACTGGAAAGAATGGAAAGCAAGTATGATCATGAATTAAGTATCAAAACCTAATAATAATAATGAGGACATCATGCTGAATTACAAATATCACGCTGTACTGAATTGTTTTGTATCATGCCCTCATTGCCAGATTATCTAAGCACCTCTTAGTTGTGCGTTAAGTAATATAATTAACATCCATCATAAATGAAATATAAAACCATTGTTATGTAACATTCATTTACTTTCATTTGTGGTGTGAATTGTATTGAAAACCAGAAAACAACTGTGGACTCAACCACGAAACATTCCTATTGCTGCACTGGTCCCCAAAAATATCTTTTAAAATTAGAGCAGTGGAATTTGTACAAAAATTCTGCAGGAGGATACAAAATGTACTAATTTGTAGGTTTGACTTTCTGAAGCACTGAAATGACTGTATAATGAACCAATTTCTTCATTATTACATGCAGATAACTTAGTTACAAGAGCAGTCCACTGCTTTCCAGATAATTTCTATGTTTGTAGTGTTGTGTTCTATTAGTGAATACAGTGTCCTAATACAATTGGACCAGAAATCCTCCCTAAAACAAAAGCTATCATTAGTCTGGTAAATGCAGCTTTGATTTATTCATCTAACTATATTAATAATGCCCAGATATAACTAACTATTTAATTCAAATATGACAACATCATTATCTCAGTATACTTGTGGCTCAATATAAAATCAAGAAAGAAACAAAAGAGAAGACAGAGTGAGTTTGTAGGAAGTGTAATCATTCCACAAGGTAATTGGATTTGGATGTCCTCTTCCAAAACACTTTTAATATCCTATTTGAATAGAAGTAGCTAGGCTGCACTAAGGGTGACAGGAAGGAGCCAAAGAGCCCTATTGACTCTGTCAAAATAGGGTCAAGATTTTGCTCTAAAGAGAGAAATATCACCCTTCCAAGGGAATAAGTCAGACTTATCCAGGATTGTCTATAAGAAGATTAAATTGATCAATTCTGGTAAATACATCTGTTTAAACTTTGTAAGTACCACATGACCATTTCTGTTTTATTGACTACAGTTTCTTAGATTTATGTTACAGTTTGATTTCTCAAATTTAGGCATTTATGCAAGTTTTACTGAAACAGTCATTTGAGGGGGAACTGAAATACGGCTCTTCCAATCAGTTTGTGAACACCCAAGGTGTTAAGTAATATAATATTTTCTCTCTCCCTGCATTTTGCATAGGCTTGTCCATAACTCACACTCAGGGCATGTCTACTGATTTAAACTCCTTGCATGACATAGGTATGAAAGACCTAGATTATTGATCCTGCCAAGACTGGCAAGAGACTCCAAGCTGGTCTTAAGTATGATGAGATATCACAGAATCCAGGCTACCCAGATCAGAATTTCAGAACGCTGGAAAAAAATATACATACCATGAACTCCAGGCATTTTATGTGGGAACTGACTAGGTTTTGGTAGGCTGATGTTTTCAGTTTAGCTGGTGCAAGAGACACAGACACCTATTTTGATACTTGGAAAGCTCATTAGATGTAAAGTCAAGGGGCAAATATGATGGGATTTAAGAATCTAAGTTCATTGATTGAGTTAATAGAACCTTTCATGTCCACAGTTCCTAAAGGGAAGCCTGTACACCTAAAAGGAGGATTTTGATTTTGAGAGACATACCAATGCAGGTTTAAAGCTACATGACTCAGATGCATACTCCCACATAATTATAATCACCAAGTACAGTATACAGCAGTATACCAGTAGCTGATGTGAAATCACACTCTGATCTGTGTTTTTGTCACTACATTACTATCAGTGATCTTGAAACGCTCATATCATGAATTGTAGCACAGACTTATGAGTCACTTTTGACAAACAGGGCTTCAGCCTGCAAAGATCTTATCACATGATTTTCTATGAGAAGTTTGTTATTGCAACAGCCAAATCTCTGCTAGTACATTTATAGCAATCTGCTTTCACGGTAACTATTGCCAGTTCTGTCCCTTAGCTGCAGAATGATCTGGAGCATCATTAGCTATGATTGCACTTCGGTTTCTTCAGACATAAAACTGGACTGGAATATTATTCCCTATGTCCCAGAAGTATTCTCAGACCTATGAAAACTTTGCAAGTGTACACAAATGCATGTGTAAGAAAATAGGTACTGGCAGTTTCTTTAGCATCCCTATTAGTCCTTGGTCTCTCCAGAAACTATTCTGAGACACGAGTACCAGTAGTAGTGGTGACAGATTACAGGAGGATGCTTTTACCTTCAGATTTAGCTGCAGATCTCCAAATATAAGCCACTAAAATAGACAGAAGTGAAATATTTTTAATTCAGGTGCAGATGGGAGTGGGTGGAAAGGAAAAAACGCTTGTGATGGAAGCAATATAGAATCGTGTACATAAAAGGAACCTCTTACTGGTTGTTCACTAGAGAAACACAGTGCTGAAATCTTCTCTCACCATGCAGTGCAGAGCATATCCATGTGATGTTAGATACTGAAGCTCCTTCAGCCCTTCAGATGAATTCATGTTTCTAATTTCATGGAGGGAATGAAAACTGAATGGCAGGGATGAATTGTGTGTACTGTAGCAACACTGTAACATTTGTTACTTCAGGGTCCCTATACACATATAGAAAGGTCTCTCTGTTATTTTAAAGAGTCTTTGAATAGATGCAGAGTAATACTAAATATATTACATCATCCAACCAAATGTTCCTTGCAGTTTCTAGAAATAAATTTATAATATTTAACTCTCATTTAGCACATTTCATTAAGAGGTATCAAGAGTCATCATAACAAATGGCAAAATCATTCCTGTCACTTTGCAATTAAGCAGATTGAGGCATTAAGCAATGACATTCACTAAGATGCAAACAAACCTCTTGAGACCCGTTGTGTCCTGTCAACAAAACCCATAGTAAGGCTTCAAAGGCAAAACCAAGTAGAAGGGAGTAAGATCCACCCAAAATGAGATCTGGTGGTTTACAGGGTACTAAAAATCAGATTAAGACAACAGCAAGAAAAAGTGGTAAAAGAGAAAGAAATAGGTATTTAGAGGTGATAAAGGAGACTAAAGAATGAATGTTAGTGATTAATCTTGTCTATGATAAGGCTAGGAACCATTCCATTCACCACAAAACCTAACTGTGCTATTAATCCATGCTAATTGTGATAGTACTCAAGAGCCAAGCTATGTTAAACACCTTCATTAGGCACTCTACCGAGTAAGATAGTCCCTGCCATAAAGACCTTGTCGTTGAAACCAATGAAACAATGACTACCCATAACATCTGATATAAATGAGACAAAATGAATAGTGTTAACATGACAATGTGATAGCATCAGTGCATGCACCAAGAGCACTACATTCATTCTAAAAGAAGTTAAACTCTCCCCTTGCAGATTTGGATTCTATTTCTTTTTTGATTATCTGATGAGGGAAAAATATCAAACAAGCTTTTACACTCAGGATAAAATTGTTTAAACATTAACTTATCTAGCACACTATGGGAAAGTAATATAGAAAACTGGTTGTTTTTAACATAATTCTGGGTCAGTAAACTTCTTTGATTAGGGAATGGGAAATGTTCCAGAATTACAATCGAAAATCTGCGACTGTCCTCGTGTTTTCACAGTTCACACTGGCAATTATATTTGTGCATATGATTTTGATTCTAATTGATGACAATATGGGTGCCCTAGGAACACAGAGTTAAAGATATTCTCTCAGGTAATTGTAGTTTCCCCCAGTGAATTTTAGCAATACTTAGTGACAGCTGGCTAAATTATACCTATGTCTTTCACTTCAAGAACTGATGTCCATCAGACTACTTTCTTGACTACTCAAGCTGCCCTTTTCATGGATGTTTTGCACCATGCAACTCTGTAATGCTTATTCCTTATGCTAGATCTTTCAAAACTGCAAGTTCAGTTTCCACATTAACATTATGATTCAAAATAGCTAGCTGTGTCCAAGGAAGCATGCCAAGATACATAAATTCAAAACACTTTGGAAAGTACTTGGACAGAGAAGGAAAAATAAAAAGTCTCAGCGAGTATGGCTTCTGACAGCTGTCGCATGTTCTGCAGAAAAGGACTGTTAGTAACTACCATTTTCCTGAGCCTGTCTCCTTTCAACACCCCAGTGGAGACATCTTCTGAGACCTCACAAAGAGACAAATGAAGTATTAACTAATATCTCTATTGAGCAGGTGCTCTTGTTGAAGAAGAGTTTTAAAAAAAATGAATAGAAGCATGTTCCCAAAGCTCATGCCGAGAACTGCAGTTTAGAAAGGGCTATAAAGGGAACAGCAAGTGGAAGATCTCATTCCCCTTGTGCCCAGGTGCCTGAGTACCATGGTCATTTTAAAGGGCAAGTACTCGTTTCAGTAGAGATACACTATTATTACTTCAGGCAGGGGACCAAGAATGGTCCATAAAGGGGGTCTACTTACGGCAAAGAGTTTTGTATAACCAGATCCACAACTGTTGGCTGAGCATTGCAAAGATCATGCTCTGACACTCAGTTTTTGTATTATAACACATTTTTTTCATTCATAATATTTCTATACTTGATAAACGTATCTGACAAAGCCTGGGAAATCATACTTATACAAGAACCCCACCAGTTTCTCTTAGCTGAAAGATATTTTCTTGAGTTGGGTAACACACCTAGCAATAAAAATGACTAATAAAAATAATTAGCCTGGGGGAATAAACAAGTTTCTTTTAATTTATAAACGATATATATATAAATATATATATATATATATTTAAAATGCTGTGTATACTGTCCTGCCTGAGATTTGATTTTGGAAAATAATTTCAGAATGGAATATTATTACAATGTTTATTTTCATCAGCAATCTACTAGGAATCTAAAATCCTATGTTGTTCACAGCATCACAATAAGGCATTATCTGGGGTTTCCCAAATCTATTGCTAATATATATGTTATCTATATTAGTTTAAGATGCTTTCAGCTGTCTATTACCAACACTCACTTTTCCAAATGGATCTGCAATTTTAAAGTGTTCTGACCGATCAGAACACCTAATGTTGTCACATTACAAACAATCCAAACAAAAGGAAAAAAAAATCAGAGTAATGAAAATAAGATGTGAAATAATCCAATAGCAAGAATATGAAAAAGTTCTTTTTGTCTCTCAATTGCTTTTTTTTTTCCTTTTCAGCTCTTCAGAACAAAATCACATTTGAACACGTCTAGTTTCATACATGTATGTTTTTGTTTTCTTTCTATACTGTTTGCAGTTTTGGTAACTTTCCTAAAAAATATTTGTAACTAGGAATAGAATATAATGCAGGTACTTGGTTTCTGGTGCTGTTTAGCAAAAGCCAATGATCACCAGTGCTACCAAATATATGCTGATTTTTTAAATATTTCCATATAACTCAGATCAGTTTGTGAACACCAGCCTGAGTTGTGTTCTTGAGGAATGGTTTTCTTCCGATGCATAATTATATTTACTGAAACCAAGCTTTCATGTTCACTACCCAGGTTCTTATAAGAAGAAAATACATTTTCATCAGGGAACTAATTAGCTGCAGTAACTACAAATGTTAATGGGCAGGAACTTCTCAGACACCTGATAATGTACTCCTTCCCCCTCAACCCGCATCTTTTCTGCCAGAAACTGTTGTGCTTGGGTTTATTTAATTTTAGGTCATCTTCCAAAATAATCTCATATCCATTATTCATTTTTTACCCAGCAATCACTTGTGCCTTAAAATCCTCAATACATCAGTCCATACTCTGGGATTTGACTGGCAGAGAGTAAGCTTGAGGTACATTGGAAAAGAAAGACTTTGAGGTAGTTCTGGATCCTGGATCTCTGGCCCCAGTAAACTCAAAGATGTTTAAGATCTCTAAGACCAAACTCAAAATAAAGTCTTTCATGTAGCACATAAATTGTACTTTTTGCAGAAGGGAAGAAGAAGCAGAGAGGCAGGAATAGAGAGGGAGAAGAAAGGAAGAAATTGTGTTATATTTGAAAATAAGAAAGCAGAAACTAGTTGAATGTCTACAATTTAGACATAAATGTCTAAATCTGTAAGAGGTATGTTAGTCTGCAGGACAGCAAACCACAGCCTAAAATCAGAATGCAGCAAAGTTCTTTGGAAGTTTCACTGCCAGAGTATTTTGGGGGAGAAAAGTAGGGAAGAAAGAGGAAAAGCCAGTTTTAGAGCAATAACCAAGAAATTACCTGCCCTTAGGACATGAGGAGAAAGTCAGGAAGCTAAATGACTCAGATCATCTTATGCGCAAATGGAGGAGAGTTTAGTCATGTTTTAGCTTCAACTGGGGACTCCCAAGAGCCTAAGGCTGGAGTCTGTATCTTAAGTCACTTTGGTGAGGCCAAAGGAAGTTGCTGCTCCTCCTAGATGAAAGAGAATAAGAGAAAGGAGCCAATTAGTTTAAGCAGCAATACAGAAGTGTAGCTTTTTTAATCAAATGGGAAAGAATCAGGTCCTCTGAATATTAATTTTTTACTGCACTATAACTACAAAAAAACCCAAAACATTAGAAAACAACAATCATCCTCTTAGCTGAATCCAGAGCATTTTGTGCTTTTACCTTTTCTTCTAACAACCTCATAGCAAGTCAGCTAGTGAAGCATTGGCTTGAATTCTAGTCCTATCTCATTTATCTGGGGATATCTCTTGGCTTATTTGGTTCATTGCTTTAGAATCAAGGGAGAGTTTCAGAAAACCATGAAAGTAGTTAAGTCAAATTTTGTGTGAGTTTGTGTGCCATAAAGTTCCACCATAATATGCTGAATTCCCTTTCTCGCATTTGCTATAGCATCAGCTACCTGTGATACCTCCTGCATGTATGTCCTGATTGACACCTGCACTGAAATCTCTTCCTTTGTGAGAAAACAAATTCTGTTTCACTAATTATTTTCCACAAATTCTTTAGAAACTTAATTACTTTTAAGATCTCTCTCTCTGTCTGGCTTGTGAAGCCAGGAAAACAATCATACGAGCTTCACTTTATTAGGAAAGAAGCTAAAATAAAAGCCCCATTCATTTCAGTTCCTGAGACAGAGGGGAAAAAAATCAGTGTTTTCCCAACTGTAAAAAGTATGAAATTTGTATGAAAACATTCTTTTTTTCCATACTTCTGAGAACTTACTGCAAAGAAGAGTACGATCTGAAAAAATTACTGATCAGAAACAAATACCTGCACTAAAAAAAGAAAAGACTCATAACTGGAAAAACTTATACAAAAATAAGATGTTCCCATTGATTATTTAAAATTAGAATCTGCACTAAGTCAGTATTGTAACTGAAATTTATCTGATTTTCAGTTTTTTTAGAAAGTTGGCTTGTGTATCAGATACACAAATCTTCCTATAGATATTAATACTTTATTAAAACTAAAATTTTCTGTTGTCATCTCAGAAGCTGAGTCTCCTCACATTCTACAACAAGAAATTAGGCTATTTTGAGATATGTGTTATATTTTTTTTAACTGTAACCATCTTCCTAGACGTGCATTTCAACCATAAAATAAGCTTAAGTTACAAAACTATTAAAATTCCTGACCGTTAAAGCTTATGAAAGCACAACTAATAACACTTTCAGGTGGAAACCCTAAAATTTTCTATTAGTTCATTTATAAAAAAAATAGTAATTAATTAAATAATAATTTCTGGTTTCTAAGTCTTCTTCCTCTAAATGCAAAGATTTTTCTTTAGATGTCACTTGCCAGTGAGCAGTTCTCTACTGGTTTTGCAGTCATGATGGTATTTCAACAATGACCCAGAACACAATTTCATAATATTCAGAGCCTTAAAATTAGTAGCAGGATTATTCCTGTGTCACATTCTTTTTAAAAACAGACAAATCTAGGACTTTTCCAAAATTTGCTAAGAGGAAGGACAGAATATCCATAAAGCAAAAAAAGCTATGAATTTTTCTTCAGGATCTGTTTTCACTAAGAACTACTCTCACAGTCTTGATTTGAATCTCAGTTTATTAAAAAGCCTTGGAAGGCACCAGCATGATGGTCATAGTTTCTCAGAACCTTTTTGTACAGTACACAGAATTATATTTCCGTTTTACACTAAGGTCCTTTTTCAATATTAAAATGCTGCATTAATAAGAGAAGTATCATTAAAATGCTTCTCACTTTAGCTTCATGCTAAGTTCACAAATCACTGTATATATTTAAAACCCATTCAACAAGCTGACTTAACACACGTAGCAGGGTAACCTATCGTTGGTGAACTGATGACATTGGTTACTGTGGAAATGGTGTATTTCAAAGGGGAAGAACATGAAATGAGACTGAAAGAGACAAATGCTAAACATAGGACAGATATACGCAATAGAAAAATACGTGTCTGTGTACATGCTGGAGAGTTAGTTGTTAGGAAAACCGAACATTAGATTGTCTCTTGCTATGAATTGGTATGATTTAGTTCTCCAAATTCCACTCCCTCCTTAAGATGTATAAACACATCATCTCAACTCATATCAATGTCAGAAAATTGAAGTCCCTTACACAATGTAAAAAAGGTATCCACCTTTTTTGTCCATGCCTTGATCCTGTAGTCCTCTTTGGTACTGATGCATTTCAACTCTTTTTCAGAAGCATTTAGAAGGGTTCTGACGAGATAAACTGCTTAGCTTGTCTCTGGTATAATATAACCTACTCCTTCTGGCTTGTCATTGCTGCCTTCTCTTTGATACCATCAAACACAAAATTCTGTCCTAATTTTTGAAGTCCTTCATTTGAAGAACCCCACTTTATGTTCTCCCATGAGAATCCTTAAGCACATGACAAAACAGAAATCCAGAAAATCATTATTATTTGTCAGTCTCCTCTAAAGACTCCTATCTTCCCAATACAGACGTACAACCAACATAGAAATGAAACACAAGTGACCAGGCTGAATAGCATCATGGGTTGTCCAGTAACCTTATACACATGTCAACTGCAGTAAAATAAGCTTCTAGTTTTTATATCAGAGTGTTTTGCTCCAGCCACCTTCACCCAGTACTGTGTTGCACCCTCAGGTTTGTTTCACTTATGTTTCTTTCTTTTTTCATGGCAGGAAGATGCGTTAATTATATGGTCATAATCACAATGCTTATCATATTAGAGTCCAAAACAACACATGTCTGTACAGGTTTGGGGGAAGAACAGTATTTGCCACAAAGTTCACTGTATCAGTTTCACATCCCTCATGTAGGAGGACCTCCCTGTCTCTCTTAAAACAGAAAGAAAACATGGTATTCTCTTAAGAATAAGACACAAAGAATGGAAGAATTTCAACTGCCTGAATCAGCTCTTCATTCCCCTTTCATGGCATAAGGAGGTCTGCTGGCTAGGGTCAGAATCTTCCATCAGTTATCTTTCTGGAAAACATATGTGATGGATTAATATCCCAACAATACCATGCACAAGCGATGGGGAGGGGTAAGGATGAGCACAGCTTCTTCACTATTAGGTCAGAAAGAAAGGCACAGAGGTCCAAGTCTCTTATGCATAAAGCAGTGAAAGTGAGATCAATTTCCTGGGAGACTTTGTGAGTGGAAATGGAATTGGTCTGAATTTAACATTAAGTAGAGCTGGTTGACTATCAGATTAATATCTGCAGAAAATACTTTTGTCCCCAGATAGAGAGAAAGGGTTTGTTTTGTGCAATAGCAATTTCCCAACCTCATGACTTGGAAACGGCGGTTTGAATGCTGTAAGGTATTCAAAGATCAATACATTTGAAATTAATATACTTTATTTCTGTATTGTGTTGAAACAAACATGGTCCTACAACATCTTTCAAATGCAAAAGAGCAGCATTTCTTGACAGAAAACTATTCCATTAAAAATGTAAACTATCTCAAATGTTGTCATGTTCAACCATTCATTTTTCAGTGTAAGAACAGTTGCTCTGAATAAGGCTGACAAGGCCTCTGTTGAACTTACCAAATGTTTTGCTAGACTAGAACAAGTTCTCTTTTTGATATTTGAATAATCCTTTCCTGGCTGCCCATACGTTTGCTAAATAGAGATAAGCCATAGTCTTTTTCCGGCGTATTTTAGAAATATAGGTCTATGCTAAAAAACAGTCTCATACTAGAGACTAGAAAGTTATACTATGTATTATAAGAAAGGAATGCAAAAAACAGTATTTAGTCATGTAGGTCTTCAAGTTCACCTTGAACCCTTGTATTCAGTATCAACAGAAACGCAGAAGTCTAAGACCCTGCTACTATGAATTATTCCATATAGAAGAGTTCAAATGTCTGTACAGTGCTCTGTGGGACTGCCTATATACGTTAGGTTAAGGCAGGACTGGACTTGTTATTATTCTCAAATAAATGAACCAAGGTGTAGATCTCCTTTTCTTTCTCTTTCTTTTTTTTCTTTTTCTGAAAAGAAATTGAAGTTCCGTAATCTTGTGGTGAATGGAGTTAAATCCAGTTGGTGGCCGGTCACAAGTGCCGCTCCTCAGGGCTCAGTATTGGGGTCAGTTCTCCTTAATATCTTTATCAATGACTTGGATAAGGGGATCAAGGGCACCCTCAGTAAATTTGCAGATGGGCAAGATGGGCAGGAATGTTGATCTGCTTGAGGGTAGGATGGCTCTACAGAGGGATCTGGACAGGCTGGATCAATGGGCTGAGGCCAATGGTATGAGATTCAAGAAGGCCAAGTGCCAGGTCCTGCACTTGGGTCACAACAACCCCACACAACACTACAGGCTTCGGGAAGAGTAACTGAAGAGCTCCCCAGCAGAAAAAGACCTGTGGGTATTGGTCAAATATGGGCCAGCAGCATGCCCAGGTGCCAAGAAGGCCAACAGCACCCTGGCCTGTATCAGGAACAGTGTGGTGAGCACGACTAGGGAAGTTATTGCGCCCCTGTACTTGGCACTGGTGAGGCCCCAACTTGAATACCATGTTCAGTTTTGGGCCCCTCATTCCAAGAAGGACATTGAGGTGCTGGAGTGTGTCCAGAGAAGGGCAACAAACCTGGTGAAGAGTCAAGAGAACAAGTCTTATGAGGAGCGGCTGAGGGAACTGGGGTTGTTTAGTCTGGGGAAAAGCAGACAGAAGTGAGACCTTACTGCTCTCTACAACTACCTGAAAGGAGATTGTAGTGAGGTGGGGGTTGGTCTCTTCTCCCAAGTAACAAGTGATAGGACAAGAGGAAATGGCCTCAAGTTGCATTAGGGGAGGTTTAGATTGGATATTAGGAAAAATTTCTCCACCGAAAGGGTCATCAAACATTGGAACAGGCTGCCCAAGGAAGTGGTTGCATCACCAACCCTGGAGGTTTGTAAAAGATGGGTAGACGTGGTGCTGAGGGACATGGTTTAGTGATGGTTTTGGCAGTGTTAGGTTAATGGTTGGACTCAATGGTCTTAAAGGTCCCTTCCAACGTATACGATTATATGATTCTATGATTCTATTCTATAATTGCCTCTTAGTTAAAAACAAAACCAAAACCAACAAACCTCCCCCATATTGCTCCCTCTTCCACTGCTTTTTCCTCTAAAAGTTTAGCTGTGACAAAGAGAACAATATACCCTTCACCTCACCTCAAATTGCATGTTGCTTAACAAACATGTATCAGAAAAAAAGTATTTTCCTCTTATTTCCAGATATCATAATTTGATTTCTTTCATACATATAAAAAAACTTTGTATTTGCAACAAACAAAGCTAGATCAACTGCCAATGAAAGGATGACCAGTTTGATACTGAGACAGTTGATTTTCCAAAGCCAATGTTAAGATAAAAGAAGCTGATGCTTGATGTTATTTGACTTTCAAAACCACCCTCTTAACAGCATAATCAATGTCAGATGGTGCTGCCAGACTACTAGCACCATGTGAAAAATATGAAAATCAATTATTTCCAGGGGTAGATTTGAAAAAGACAAATGAGAACTCCTTTTCCAGTATTAATTGCTAATTAATATTATATTTTAAACAGAAAGTCCATGTAAACTATAAAAAGCATCAGAGATTGTCTTTGTGCTGCCCTCCCCTGTAATTGATGACACATCTGGAATATCAGAGAAAGTCAGACATATCTGGAATATTTGTTTCTTTACAATGTCTGGCCAACATTTTCACGGCTTGCCATTTCTTTAAAATTCAGGGATTGTGTCACGGGCAAGACAATTTTCTTGGAGGAGAAAACCCATCTCTTCATGAAGACGTATAACCACTACACGCAAGAACCCCTCATGATTATAAAGCAATAAGAGGCTGCTTGATCTTCTGTTTGCAATGAAACATACTTGCAGATATCTGATATGCAACTATGTTTTTATACCCTATCGAACAGGAAAGAAAGCAGGCTTAAGAGAGAAAAATGGCAGCCAGCTGCACTTCCACGCAGCATGCTGAAGCTCCTTGTTTTCATAAAAAATATCAAGATAGTGTTGCTAACATGCGATACCTCTATCAAAACTTTTGCAATATTCATCTCCTTTTTCCTCATGGCCTCTAGTGGCATTTGCAGACAAATTATTAGATAACTCAGCTGTCGTTTCTTTAACATAAAATCAAGTTGAAGAGGTATGAGTTTCCAGTCTTCCTATCAATGGAAAAAAGCTTGAAAATATTATACAAATGTAACATGAAGGTTTTGTGAATTTATCAAAATCTCAGGATTACACTGAAAAATCAAGATTTCTTTTTCTTCTTCTGGATATCCCTGAGAAGATTTCTTTTTAACTATCTACAAATTTCTATTTACTGCTATGCAGTTAAAAAAAATTTTGTAATGGAGTTCACAATATTGGTGCCATTTCCAAGCAGTGAACTACAGTCATTTAATGTAATAGGGGTGGAAGATGTTACAAAAGCCCTCTTAAATTACTGATTTTCTTTTTTATAATTCCATTCAGACAGAAGCACGTATCTTCCAAAAAGATATGCTAAGAAGAATGATAGTCTATGTAGACTGGAGAAGACCAAAAAACTGGACTCTGGCTGAAGGAGACTAAAAGTAGGCTAGCAGCTTTGATCTAGAAACCTTGAACCGAGTTCAGGCTTTTGTAATCTAAAAAGCAACTTGTAGAAGGTGAAAGAGCCAAATATGTTTTCTCTCCTAGTTAATCAAATATAGATTCTGTCAATGTTATATAGCCATAAAACAGTTTCTATACCCACATCCACTTTCTGAATCAGCCTAGGATATAATAAACCAGTAATTAGAGGCCAAACTGAGTGATCTTTCATCTCCTGCTATTAGTACTCTTTGCTTTGTTTTAGCAATGTTGTTCATTATATTCTTCTGAATATCAAGTGGGATTTATTTTTATATTTTAATTCTGTCAGATAAATTACATGTGTCTGATCCACTTAGATAATTCAGAGCTAAGATTTTTCTAATGTTGACCTTTGCAAAGGTCTCTTTGCCATCTGTTTTTATATTTAATTAGTGTTTTTTTCCTTCTTGCAGCAATCTCTCCAAGAATGAAATAAACTACTATAATTATCACTATCGGTTTGCCCTTATTTGACCTCCTGACCATAGTATCACATGGTGATCACACAGTATTTCCACTGTGGACCAGTCATTAGACATTGTACTCATAACTATTAATATTGATAAGAAAACAGAAGATAGATTCCAGCCCCCCCAAGTAAACTCTTAATCCACAGCAAAAAAATAATTTTATTTTTATTCCTTTTCTTTTTCTTGTTCTTTCCTCATATCTTTTGAGCAATCTTACAGTTATTACTCAAAACGATTTGAAAGAATTTAGATATTGATATAAGCAGCTCCACTGCTGGTGACACACAATTTCTGACAGGTAAATATGATTTAAAGTAATACAAATACAGACTTAATATCAGAGATTAGGCTGGGCATTTCAGTCTTCAGAAGCTGACCAACAAAATGGAAACATGTTCCTGAGAGCTATGTCCCACTTTAAGGCAATCCTCTGCACAGCAGTCTACACATAATATATTAATTCTAAACAAAGAACCCTGGGTCTAAAGTGTATTAATCTCAATAGTTAATACCATTATTTCATGTATGTCAGGAAATGGGGGGGTTTTGTTTGTTATTTTTTCTGTTAAGGCAGGTTCATTTCAAGGTAAAATCATCCATGCCTGGATTTCCAGGGCATCACTTAGGCATGCTTTAAGTTGGGGCAGTTTATAACTGGAGTAGAGCTGTCTGCCATAATAGAAAGCATTCAACTGTAATAGGTATAAAGTCACCAGAATTGAGGAAGGGCCAAAAGAAGGAGCTTATACATCTACACACATTCAGCAGACAGGGCACACTAGCAGGGAGCTGCCATTATGCACGGCTCAGCTGGGGTTTGTGCAGCTGCAGGATGGTGCTTCTGTTCCATATTGTCTAAGCTGCCTGTGAAAACTGGATCTCATTCCCTCTAGTTTTTTACAGAAGTCTCTGCATTAAGCCTGATTATTTGCTCATTGTTCAGTAAAAGGGCGAATTTAATCTTTCTAGCACATAGCTTTAAAAAATATTTTATTCCTCTTTAAAAGTGTTTAATTTGCTCCTTAAATTTTTCACAAAATCATGCATACAGAATTAATATTGCCTTAATTAACCAGGCATATGAATTCCTACCTCCTGAAAGAAGATTTCAAAACCTTGTACCAAATATTTCTATCTCATAAGTTGAGATCCTCCGTATTTTAATTTCCAGTGGATGCCTTTGGTCTCCATGGAAACTGCTCCAAGGAGGTTTGAAATGTTACATATTATTTAATATATCTTATATTCACATAAATGTTGCCAGAAGGTCTGTCATATCTGTTCAAGTATAAAGTACCAAGGGAGTTAAGCAAAGGAATACATTAAATTGAAACTCATTGTAGCCCATCACTGTTGACACCACTGGCCTTGAAAGATTTTCAATGAGACTCCTGAGAACAATCTTGAAAAATCAATAATCTCAGCAGAAAATGCACAAATTATTATAGTCAACAAGCTAATAATAAATCATCATATTCTATAATCTATGACATTGAATTTTGCATAGACTTTAAGCAATTAGTGCTCCACTTGTCAGTCAAATTTAAAAAGCAATAAAGTTTACTGGTATTAATGTGGTGACTCTTAGATATCTAACACATTATACACTTAAAATCTATAAAGCTACTTCAGTGACCAAGGAAATACAAATACTTGACAGCTTATACTCTTATTCCTTAAGTTTTCGCAAAGAAGATAATTTCACAACCAAATTGCTGTTTACAAGTGGGCTTAAAGAAAAAAGAACATTTTACAATTACATTTACAGTTATGCTAAACAGAATGATTGAAATTGTTCAAAACGGTGTACCAAGATTTTTCCTGGATGTAAAACTACTTCTACTGAAATATTCTTACATTATGGTACAAATACTACATGAGCCTCAGCTTCTTTGGCAAAAGACAAGCATTTCATAAGAAGAATTAGATACTTGAATACATGCAGCTGAATTGTTTGTGGATGATATTGCCTTTTAAATAGTTTCCAATTTCTGTCCTTTATGGGAAGTTACCCCATACACATGTGCAGCATGTACAGTGACTTGTGACAGCATCAGTGACCCCTGGCCAGTGATCGACCTACCACGTGAACTTTTCACTAAACCTCCCTGGGCCTCTGTCAGTGCTGAAGTTTAAAAATGTGCAAATAAGGGGACTGTCATTGAAAAATCCATTCCTTTTCTCAGTTGAACTGTATTTGGGTCAAGCAAATTTTTAGGAAAAAACCTCACCCTGCTGTCAATGAAAAAGACTCTAAAACAGGTCCTGTCAAACCCTTTATTAAAAGACTGAAGAAATGCAAAAGATCTTGCTGTCACTATAACACACAGAATGGCTGCAAATTGATCTTCTTTTCATGAAAATGAGAAACAGCAAGTAAAGAGTTCTGCCTACCTAATTTTTAAATATTGACAACAAAGTTAGAAGATTGCACTAACTTGTTTCAAGGTCTTCTTTGAGAACATTTCTTCCCAAAGAACCAGAAGTGTTATAAATAGACCACAACTGAAATTTAATGGGATGCAGGGGAGGGGTGGCAGGGAAAGGGGGGTAAAAAATAAAATCAAAACAAAGGAGGAGTGATTTAAAGAAATGCATAGTCGGGGAAATGCCTACACAGCGAGTGAGAATGCAGCATGCATAACCTCAACTGCAGCCTACACAGAAAACAAAAGCAGTGAAGACATGGTGCTCTGATCTCTAGATGTTCACTGAAGTCCCTTCTTTCTGCTATGGAGGCCTATACTTTAGCAATAAAAACTGCCTGCAACCTCATCCAAAATGAGGGCTTGCCTATGGTACCTCATTTTCTATTGGTTTATAATCCTAACTCTAAAATAGAGAAATACAGGTGTGGTTCTCTATCGAGGTGTCTGGCATACCGCATGGGACAATTTGGCCCACCGTTTCTCAAGCAGTGAAGACTTGCTGCTGGAAAGGTTGTGGCCCAGAGCATTCTGTTAAAGACACTTGCCTCCTCTGTCTCTGAACCAAGGTAGGAAGTGTCCTCCTGGTGCTTGCAGGGAGAGGACTGTGAGGCAGGAGAGTGCTCCTAACAGGGAACAGCTATCCAGATGACGTACCTCTTCGGGGAGAGAGACTCATTTCCTGTAGCTTTGCTTAGAGCACGGGGACTACAAATTTCTCATATTTGGATTTAACACTTAGGAAGCATTTCTCTCCCTCCTCTACTGGCTATTACTAGTGTTACAGTGAGAACAGACTAGCTAATGTGCACAGTAATTATAGCATGTAATATAACAACAGCAGTATCACCCACTAAAGAGTCAATATACCTGTGGGATTGATTATTTGCTTTGTTTTGTGTTTATAATAGGAATAATAATAAAAAAAAGTTCAGCATAGAAGATTTCTCTGGGATTAATGACTGACTGGGTTAATGGCCTGCAACTGAGTTGTTATTGCTTAATAATGATGCTTTACATCCATGTAGTTCCTTTCTTTGAAGGATCTTAAATTTTAAGTATCAGTTTTCATTCAGTGCATTTATATTCCAAGTATCCCAAAGTGGTAGCGGAAAGATGTGGGCAAGGGCAATAGCTATTATGTGCTTAGCAATAGAGCAGAGGTTTGAAAATTAGTTTAGTAGCATTGACGAGAGAGCTACTCTCTGCAGAGGAACTACTGCAATGGATTAACAAAACCACATATTTACTTTAACAGCCCACTCAGAAGGGAGGACAAAGTAAACAATAGTTCAAGAACATCAGACTCGTGAAGATTCTTTTTCCATATTTCACTGCCATTGCCAATACCTTCTGATAAGTTTTCATACAAAATTATGATTGTTTTAAGCAAGCTCAATAGGGGTGAGCAGAACCTCAGCTACTAGACTGCTGTCATTTTCTTTGGCTGAGCGGTAAATATCCTCAGCCTCAAATTCCTCATAAAATGTTTGTCAAGAACAGTGAGAAATCATCTAGTCAT
Source organism: Burhinus oedicnemus (assembly GCA_008921705.1). NCBI lineage: Eukaryota > Metazoa > Chordata > Aves > Charadriiformes > Burhinidae > Burhinus > Burhinus oedicnemus. Next base: position 246,965 of record VFFE01007738.1, read on the forward strand.
ATCCCTGTACATCTATTGTTTGTAGTAATAAACACTTTACCATTACCAGCAAGGATCAAATATTAATTGGCCCACATTTTACATCATCTGTGAAATTCGAGTTATTACGTCAAAGACTATATATCCCAGAAGGGTGCGTTAAGTTCACAGTAAAAGATTCACTTTGTTGTGCGGTTCATTGCCAACTGTCTTACAGCTGAACTGTGAAATGTGGGAACTCAATATTATCATGAGAAAACAATCATTTAGTAATCATGGTAACCCACAGCAGGGAAAAGGTTCACGTACAAAGGGTTGTAAAGAAGCTGTATTACATTCTTCAGAGAAATGAAACATTTTCTGAGTTCTTGAAGGTCTGGGCATGAGTCTTTGCCATTTGGTATCACATATGTTGAATTATAATTCTACTTTCATGTTGTAATCTCCCATTCAGAAACTAAATAAAACAGAAGGCTGAAGTGAACAGGGGCTTGAGACTGCAGAAGAAATCTGAAGTTTCTTATGAGTAACAGATCATGAATCTCAGATAAAAGGGGAAATAAAGGTCAAATTAATTAGAACATAATGCATCAACATGTAATTTTGTGCTGAATAAAAGCGTACACAGTTGCTGGTAATCCAAGTTTTCATGAGTGTGCTTGTGAAACCTCACTGTGTTCAAGCCTGCATAGTCTTATTTAAAAACAACATAGTCTGATTTAAAAACAACAACCACCCAGAACCCTAGAAAAAAAAGCTATTCAGCTCCCTGGGTCAATTTTAACAACCATGTGATTCATAAATCAGTTTGAACTTTTAGAGATGTTTTGTGGATTTCTGCCATTTGAACTAATGGAAAAAGTGATAGCTGCTGTAGGTTGTAGTTCTCTGAGTGAATATCAAGAGCTCCAATCTGTCACAGGTTTTGCAACTTTGTGGACAGCAATGGAATTGTCTGAGGGACTGCGACTTCTGCCTCTAGCTTCCAAAAAACTGGACTCTTAGACAGATTATTTTTCTTATTTCCCTCCTCAAACCCTGATCCTTAAGCATGATCCCCTCTCATCTTGTCATATTCAGCATAGCATTTTTTTCATTCCTTCTCTGAACCCTTCCCAGACCTAGACTCCATTCCTAATTTTGTTTCCCAACTCTAACATATCTTGATCCAGTTCGTTGCAGTTCCTCAGCCCAAGTCTCTTACATCAGCCAGTGCCAAACATATTTTACATCTAAATCCTTGGCTAAGTCATACTTTCTTCTCAGCACTCTTTCTAGTGCAGTTCTTGTCCCCTTTCTCACAATTACTGTCAAAAACAGGGCGGACAAGGTTGGCGGATACCAAAACCACAGGCAGAAATGCCCTTATTTCATTCCACAAGCTTGGCTCCAGTGTGCTCCGCAGGATCCCCATATCATAACTTTAGGCATCTAAACTGTTGGGTGATGACCTGCAAGAAGCTGCTGATCACCTAAACCTGTGGATTTTTAATAAGAATATCTTGGGCAAATATAGGTAACAACAGTTTTTAAGGCACTGCTCTGCAACACAGTGGACAATTGAAATTAGCTGCTAAAGATAATTTACCACAGTTTTTATTTTATCTGAAAAAGGCAAACCCATGTGTTTTGCCTGATCTGACTGGCTACACAACATTAAGAAATTAGCTTGAAGCAGTCACAACCTCAGGTGGTTACATAATGGTAGTCATACTTGACTAAGAATGGTTAATTAAAAAAGTGTCGGAACCCTTAGCAAAAGGTACGACCATAATCAATACGAAGGTGTCTGTTCTGTCCCCAGTGATAGCAGGGTAACCCATATTAAATTCAGTTATTTCACAGAAGAACAAATTTGCTTTTCTATCAGTTATAAAGACTTTGAGTACAGACCACGATTTATTAAAAAAGAAAAAAACCCCTTGTTTTCAAAGTTGATTTTCCAATAAGAACAATATGGAATAAACTAATTCCCTCAAACAAACAGAAGTTTGTGGTATATCATCAATTCCAAACATTGGAATTCGGATTTACTTCCCAATTTCACAATTCATTTGTAAGCAGGTACTTGCGGTATAAATTACAAAGTATGAACAAACATGAATGTTGCTATGACAATATTCCTTTCTCTGGTCTGTTGTGATATATGATTTGTAGTTTTATGACCATAAATTTGCCATAACTTGTTAGAGAAAAACGCATCTGAACACCAAAGATGAATATAATGTAATTTAGGAGACACATTCTTAATTAAGAACCTTTAGACTGAAAGGCTGTGGGGTGGAATAGTCGTAATATGGCTCTGAATAGGGTCAAGACAACACTCATGTATATGAGTAATAAATGCTCAATTAGGTGAGTGAGCTCTTGACTAATATGGTAGTTTTTCTTGTTTTGATTATATCCAGCATCTTGTTTATCTAATATTCAATAGCATTCCAACTAAGTCAGAAATATCAGATGAAATATTTCATAAAATGTTTCTTGGAAATTTAAGTACATCACATCCACTGTATTTACCTCTTCTATAATGGCAGTAATATCTCTGAAGAATTTCAGCAGTTTCATTAGGCACAACCTCTCCCATGTTTTCACCCAGTCAAACTGTGCTTATCAGCAGAGGAGTGTAAAATAGCATCAAAGTAAACAGCAGCAGCTCTCTCCTCTTTGCACACCAAAAGACTGAGAGAAAAGACATTTAAATGCAGTGGTAATTTAACCCATCCTTTACTAACAGCTTCATCCTTACCTTGCTAGGACTAGGAATAACCTTCCAAGGTATTTTGTCTGCTCATATACTAACCTTGTATTAAAATAAATCTGTGACCATGTATTAAAGTCTTTGACAATGTTAACGTACAGAATTTTATGTTCTGGTGGGTTTTTGTTTGGATTGGGGACTTTTTTTGGTGTTTTGTGTTGTTTTTTTTCTCTTTTCTTAGTAAAGTAGCAAAGCCAACATTTTAGACAGAGTAAATAATAACAGAACATAATCCGTACAGTTGTCAAATAATGATATCTTATAGTTAGTTTAAAAAGAAAGAAAAATAATAAAAAAAGAGAAACACGGTGCATGTAATTAAATCTAAAACAGTGGTTTGAGACACCATATTGTCAGATATCTGCCTTCAGAATTTATTTAGACAATAGCAATTTTGTACATTCCCATCATCATATGAATCAGTAATTGTCATAATCCTACCTAGGGTCCAGTTGTCTGAGGAACTGGTAACTCCCTAAGAGCTGTTTGTGTGAAATGTATCTGAGAGAAAAAACACTTTGAATTGTATCTTAATTTTTCTTTTCTATATGGAGAAATCACATTTGATCCATGTTCTATATAAAATAAATGGTAGATATTTTTTATCTTTGGTTAATAGCATTGGATGTACAATTACGTTTTTTAATCAAACAGTTATCACAATGTATGTCCTTAAATCACATTGCAAGTGATGTTGAGGAGTGTCTACTGTCTTTTCTAGAAGAAAAGAAAGCTCTTTAGGAGAAAAGGATTGTGGACATGAACATATTAGGACAGAATTTTCTCAACAAAGAAAAGAAAAGATTTGTATTACCTGGTTCCAAAAAAATAGCCTCGTGAAAGAAGTAGCATTATTTCCAATGAATGCTTGTCAACTGCCAAGTAAAATAAAAGTAAAGAGCATCTGAAGATAGCAAGCTTAAGTGCAGATGTCCATTTTGTTTATCTAATTATACACACAAAAATAGATTCAGAGGAAATAATTAATCTTCCTTTTGTGTGTTCACTGTGCTACAGTGTTTTCTAATACCTCTCTCCCACTCACTTCCTTCAAACAACCAATTGCATTTAGAACTGCATAGTTATTCAGCAAAAAAAGATATCTAATTGTTTGTTTACTTGTTCTCCTTTTTCTCACAATGTACTTCTAAATTTCCTTTCTCCCCACTGTTTATTCACTGCATCAAGTCCATACTGTTCCCTAGTACAAAACTACTTCATGGCAAACAGGTATCAGAAGGAAACCTCAGTACAAGCTCAGATAAAGTATTGTAGAAGATGAAGACTGTGGTTTTGATCATTGTCCAGATCATTGTCCACTTTCTCTTTATACTTCATTATAGAATGTATTACATCAGCACTATTTTCACATGGGCCCAGCATACTGCACATGTTTAATACAGGTACATTGTCAACCTCTGCCACTCTGTTTTTTTTGCTGAAAATACTAAGTGTGATGTTTAACTTGGATTCAGTTTGGCACAAAAAAATTTGAATCTGAAAAGGCAGAAAAATTTCTACTGACTTCAGTGGGCTTTTTGGTAAGGTCAAATTTACCCATTTTCTCTCAAGACTTTTCAGGTTAAGAATACATCTGGAGTTGCAGTATTGCTTGTACAAGATATTTGAATCTTCAGATCTTCCCAATATCAAATTAGGAGAGAGATCAGGAGAAAGAATTCATTTTGCATGAACAAGGTCAATAAGAATGCATATTCTTTAAAGAACATTTTATTTTCTTTTTAAAATCTGATTTTAAGGAATGTACTTCAGAACGTGTGTTCTCAGTAGGAAGTTGCTCAATCTGTATGATTAAAACAAACAAAACAAAACAAGTTTTGCTCTTCAAAAGGCAGAAGATAAATTCCATAACTACTTTGTATTTGAAGTATCTAGTATTTCTGTTACATTCAATGAAAGATCTTCATGATGCACAGTACAAAACCTACAGTAGGTGAGTAGAGAGGGGTTATTTTGGGCTGTACAAATGAAGCACAAAACCACTGACAACTTGAAATTTTCAACATTGCCAGACGTGAGCCTGCCGTACAGAGAGGTACGATGGCAGCCTAGGCTCTCTGTGACTGTTGTATCAAATCCTGCAGCAAGGAAACGAGCACTGATGTTCCATTCCACTCCTAGTTGTGTTTCCATTCACAAATTGGCCAGTACACAGCCGGTATTTCTCCTTTTCTCAGTCTGTCACTTTTACCAACACCATGCAGATTACAGTAATACACAAAGGCATTAAGTAGCATTCCCTGAATTCCACCAGAAGAAATTTTCTAATTTTTTCAATGATGAATGTTTCAGAAATATTTTGCAAGCGAAAGCTTTCATCTTCCAAAAAACCACTCAAACTGCCTTTAAAAGTGTACTTTTGAAGCTAATATTAACTCCTGAGTGTACCCAGTAAGGTACCTTTTTTATACATAGGAAGATAACAAAGTGGGATAATAACCAATTGTAGAAATCTTCTGGCAAGATCTGATTTCCAAATGTAATTCTCCTAGCCTAGGCTCTGCAACTCACTATATATCATCATAGATCCCATCCTTATTGACTGAGCTGGGAGGCCTGCAGGGCTTGTTAAAGTTCATAAAATCTATTTAAAGCGTTTCAGCTTTGGCATTTAGTAGAAGCAACCTGATATCAGATAATCTGAAGTACTTTATCTATGCAAATAAAAAATTGTCTGTAGCTCTAGAAAGAAAGACAGGGACTTCAAATTTTTTAAAAATCTTTTTGGCTACATGATAAAATGCAACATATCAACACATTTTCAGCATCTGTTTTTTCTCTAAAAGTTTACTCCATAAGGTAGTCACTTCAGTGGCATAACTTCATGAGTGGATAATCTTTAGTCTTGCCAAACATTTCTACCTTGTAGCTCCCTGAAAGCTTAACACTAAGAGGAACAGCTGCACTACCTTTCTAGGAGTGGTTAGTAACAGATGCCAGTACTACATAGAGTAAAAACAGTTCAATGGTTCAATGCTTAAATACAACATGCAAGAATTCTAACTGAGGGGTGATAACTTAAACACATGCCTTGATCCTGCTGAATAAACTCTCTCTCTTTTCCAAAGATGTTATTATTTTTTTCTTTTAGATATTTATTTGCACCAAATATTGACAGAGTTTAGTGTAGCTTCAGTTGTCATATTTTTTATTGATTCCATAGTGTATAGGCAGGCAGGCATAAATGAGATCTAAATAATCCAGTCTTTAGTTTCAAATCAAAAAGACTCTTCTGTAAATACTAAAAATGTACAGGTTTCAAAAGTCTACCAAAGTTCCCTGGTAAACAGATTTCATATTACAAAAAGGCCCTGCTTGTGCTCAGCCAGTTACATACAGGGATTTTCTTTCCAAAGAAAAGAATCAGGGTCAGAATGAAGCACTAAAATATATTTGCAAGAAGGTACTTTCCCTTCTCTGTTATAAACCATTGTCATTAACCATCACAAGCGAGATCATCTGCTTTTAAATTTCTCTAACCAAAACTTTGCTCCATATTTATTTTTTAGAGAACTGCTAGGTAGTTTTTCTTCTTTTTGTGTTTGCCCCCCCTCCCCCTTTGAACTTAAGGTCACAGATGTAAAACCTGTATCAGAATTAAGGATTTAGAAGAGAAGACCTGTCCTTGTGACTTTGCTTCTGGAAAGCATTTGATTGAAAGGGTAATCTGAAGATTGGGTGATATGCAGTTCATTGTGTTTTCTGCTATGAAATTTGTAGAGGATACCTTTAGTTATTACTGATTGACAAATGAGATGTTATGTATTGGAAGGCAAAGGCTATATCACAAGCTACAATTTATGTCAGAATAGTGATAGAGTATTTTAATTAAATGTATAAAGAGGTGTATGATAAGAGGGGGGAGGTACTGTTAACACTGCAAGTACATACAAAGCTATCTAGACATTTTAGCCATGTTTTCCTCAGATGCACCCTTTTATTGTGCAGTGTTACTAGCAAAAAGGTTGCAGGGCTAAGAATTAGCTTTTTGATCTGACAGCACTGTATTATTGAGAGATTCAAGAGGCTCAGAACAATGCTTTTTTTCTCTCCCGTGAACCTATGCAAAGGACAAATCAGTCAGTTTTTGTATGGTCAATAAGGCACTGCAAAATGTCACATTGTTCTTCCCTTGATGGACTGATCTTACTGAGGATACAAGTGTTTGTTTATTTCTTGCAAAATGTATGCCAAAAAGATAACATAGTACCTAGTAAGCATCATATCACACAGACATTTATCAGCAAACATTCTGCAGAACAAGCAATATTCAGTGACGACACCCCCAGTTATCATTTGTGGATTTGGATTCAGTTGGTTTGACCGCTAAGGAAAAGGTAGATTAGAAGGTAGGGATTTGCCTTCAGACTTCATTCTTCATGCTGCCATTGGCCTCTTTTGCATCTTTGGACAAGAAGCTTCTGAGCCTTTAACTCAAGGATTTTGGCATAACGTTCATGTACAGACTAATCTCCTTCATCTTTCTTGGAAGATATGTGCTTCCATTAAATTGTGTCATAATGGTTTTCCTTTTGGCCCTGATGTAGCCACATGTCATTTTACAGAATTGTGAGTATATATCAGAAAAAAACCCAAAACACTAACTTTAAGAGATAGCAATCCATTACAGAAATCTTATCCAACAATTAAATGCTAGGATCTGCTGATGACCAAAGACTGCTTCCCATTAAAAGATAGTTACCGAAGTGTAGTTGTGTTATGAACTAAAAGTGGTTCTAATAAAAAAGCCAATTTTTCATTAACAGCAGCCAGCAATCACTTCTGTTTAATTGTATTATTTTGAGCTCGGTGTTTTCCAAACAGTTTTCACCTTCTGCTCTTTTAAAGCTACCATACTCTTCCAGACTTGCTGAAAAAGAACTAAATGTGAGATGTGATCTCACATGCAGAACAAACAAAACAGAACAAATACAGGAGAAGAAAAAAACCCTATGGAGCACTGAATTCTAACATCTACCTTTGTAATACACAAATGACAGAAATACTGGCAACTAATAAAGACTTTCATTTTGCTGGAAAAAGGAAAGCAGTTAAATGGGCTCACACAGTTTGACAACTGTTTTTAAGGAAGCAAGAAATAGTTTTTATAATGTGGGTACAAACTAGATGGACATTCCCACTGGGATTCTTCCAGTTAATTTATCCAGCCCTTGGAAACCAGGAACCACAAATACTGGATTCCTGGACAGAAGAGGTGCAACAGTATTTTGTACAGCATCGAGGAAGCATTACCCTGCAGGCAGGGTTCATTACTCTAAGCAGTCCTGGTGGAAGCAAACTCCCCAATTTTGCATTCTCTTCAACCTGCGAATCAAGTTGGAGAACATGGAGGGAAGGCATGCAAGAACATATTCTCCTGGAAGCACCATGTGATGACAAGACAAAGGATGCCAGTCTTATATTCTGGCATCAAAAGACACAGAGAATTTCCCACAAGAGCACTACTGAAGAACCACAGCAGCCATTGTTCACTTTAGTCTGCCTGAAATATGAGTAAACCGAAACATAAAAGGCTCAAAGTACTGTAAGGACAAAAAATGATGAAATTTTTCTTTAATTTCTCTCTGCTACCATTAATTTCTTTACAATACCACTAATCTCCATTCCCTCTTATGTGTGTGAGATCAAAAAAAAGAGGACAATCATTTATGAACAATAGGGGATATTTAACCATGAAAGTGAATTGAACCCACAGCTTATGAAGAAAAATTTTTCTGGAAGCCGTGAAATCCAACAGAGCAATATAACCACCAACATTGCCCAAAGCACATGCAGTGAGCTACCTTGGACAACATGGAATGGAGCCACAACAAACAGTAGCAGATTTTGTGCTTCACTCACTGATCAGGAATAGTTAGCGTAAAACGATTGTTAGGGAAGAGGAATGACAAAAGAATCGTAGGACTAAAAGTAATGGCTCCAAGTATCTGTGAAGCTGATTAATGTTCCCAATCCAGCCCCCTTCACAGCACCAGAAGAAATAATGGCAAATAAAAGAATATTTTTAGGAACAGCAGAATGAGAATATATGCAGGGGAAAATGACTCTGATGTTTATATCAAATAGCTGCCTGAGTATGCATACAGTTCTGAAGGTGCAAAACAGCTATTGGCAGCTCATGTTTTATTTTTCCAATTGATTTTCAAGAGAGACACTACAGCTTTTTTTCTTCCTCCTCTCCTTCTTCCAGAAGGACAGCCTGAGTAAAATGTAATTTAGCATGCAGGAGTTCTGGACCCTTGCAAATCTAATTATTTGGGGAGAAGGTGTTGAATGGTTGGGGGTTTGGAGTCTGAACAGAAGCCAGGAAAGGAAATAAGAAATGCCAGAAAAAGCAGCATAGCAAATAGACAGAAATCCTATTAAATACTCAGACCTGAAGAGAAAATAAGCATGAGAAATACACAGCTGGAACAGAGCAGAAAAATAGTTGCTTGCATATATTTCTCACAACTAAAATTCCAGTAGATTTCATGGGTTTTAGATCAGGCTTCCAAGAATGGAAGATATGAATGACAAATCAAGTAAGAAGGTATTGGAAAAAGTTTATCTAATAAGGAAGAAATAAACTCTCAATTTAATAAATGCTAATATTTAGGGACAGAATATATTATTTAAAAAGGAATAGTTTATTCATCTTAAACTCAATATATGCTGTACAATATTTTTTCGCAAAGGAGAACGCATTGAAGCTTTGACTAGTCTGTGAGCAAGCATATAACAAATCTTTATTTTAGTAAAATACTCATTTAATATAAAAATAATTTGAATTGTGAATAAATATGAATTTTTAAAATTATAAAAAGGAATAAAAATAACCTACCTTGAAAAGTCCTGCCCACACAGTGCTGGCAGGAATTTGTATGTCAATAATAACTAAAAAAAAAGAAAAACCAACCAC
>VFFE01007738.1:256667-293884 GCA_008921705.1 Burhinus oedicnemus
AAATGTATCTGATCTGCCTTAAAAGCTCATTATACTTCTTTTGGTCTCTACACAGAATATTTTATCCAAGCAGCCTTTTTCTCTTTCTTTTTGACATTTTGTCCCTTCTTATCTGCTCCTTGGTTTTCCCTGACTTTACCTGTGTTTTCCTCTTTGGGACTTGTAACTCCTGCCACAGAAAAGAAACAATTTTCTTTTACTCCATTTATGCTTCAGCCCAAATCATACCGTCTGTCAAGGCAATGTAAATTAGTAGCACTGTGGAAAAGAGGCTTTTGATATTTTAGCATGCTGGGACATTACAGGATTACTGATAGATAATAACTGTAAGTGATGATAGAGCCTAAGAGATCGTTTTCAAAAAGTGTCCTGCTAAAAGTTATCTGAAGAGACTTTACTGGTGAGGAGGAAAATAAAAAAACCCTAATTTTCCTATCACTGCTGACATTAATGAAAGGAAAGAAACATAGTTGTTGCACTAAGGTTCATTTTGACAAACATATTTGACTAAAATCTGTGTTTGCTAAAGAAACAGCTGTTCCATTAAAAATATTCATTTTTGACCAGCTCTGTTTTTACTATTCTTTGTATCTTGGGAACTCAGTTCTGTTGATTTGTAGAAAGCAAGAGGGGGCAGTTTCCATTCTTATTAACAGATTCACTTATCAGTGTCATAATGGACTTGTAGCAATATTTCATATTTTTTAATTTGCATATTGATTGGAAACTGCAAGGAAAACAAAACAGGATACCATCAACACAGTTTGAGAACTATCTTTCTCCAAGAAACTGGAATTGATGAAAGTTCTGTGTTTTTAATCAATAATATGTTTTATTGCTTCAGGACATTTTTAAAATGTATTACCATTCTGTTGCATGCAAAGCTTATAGTTGTGTATGGCCACTCTTCATTGCCCTCTTAAAAGAACTTCAATGAGGAGAGCAAGCCAGACATTGACTTCTTAAATCCCTGGCAGTCTGCTGCAAGCAGACTGCTGTGGAAGCCAGAATTTGAGTGTGCTGTTTGTTTTCTGTGGCCACTCTGCATGCCTACAGCAAATGCGTTCTCTACAACAAATGAGTTCTCAGTTCGGAGGTGGTGGTGACAGGTGCTATTATCCGTCCGTAACACCGACACTTGTACCTAACACCCCACTTCCAAGGTCACTACAAATCAAGACATTTTAAAAACCTTTCAAAATTTATAGCACTTTACTAAAGCAACAAACGTATGCAAGTAAACAAAAACTAATTTTGCCATAGTGAAATAGCAGAGTTTGCCCAGCAACAGTCTCTATTCAGATTGAAAAAAGATTTACGTATTCTCTTAAATAACTGGGCAGCAGTACGATAATAATAGGAAACACTTCACGGGACAAGCCTTGTATACAGCAAAAGACAATCTTAGTGCAAAGATTAACTTGCAGAAAATCATACAGTGAAATAATAATAATAATAATTAATGATAATAATATAGTTTATAATAATTTTCAGCAAAAGGATTTTCTTACTTTCAAAGTTATCTCTTTTCCAGGGCACTTTACTGCAAGAGCAGATTGCAAAGAATCATACCAACAAGACTAGCGACTCAGTGGAAGTTTTATCAACAGTTCAATTAAAATAATGGGGAATGTAATTTTGCTGACTTGTACAAGTGAGGATGTTTCAGGACTGCAGTTCTCAGGCAGAAAAGTGGGAGACCTCAGTGGAAGGCAGAAGAGTAATTTTAACCAAAATGCACAGCATGGCAAACTGGATTGTAAAGCACAGGTTTTCGTGATATAGTGAACAAAACAAACAAACAAACAAACAAACAGTTGCTTTCCTGAACACTAATTTCACTTCTCTTGTTTCTCAGGGATTCTGATAATAGTTTGGATGTAAGCCTCACACTGACTCACTTGTTAAGGAAAAGATACAGCAGGTCTGCTCCCCTCACCTACATCACAGCAGAGTAGCAGAGAAAATTGCTTTCAATGTTGAACCACCCATGACTCTTAGAACAGTTAGATTAACCAATTTCATTGCTGACCACTCATTTGGGGGAAAAAAAAGTTCTGTTGCATACAATGTTGTCATCCACTGAATTTATACAGCATTCCTCTCTATTCTGACACATCCGTGATCTTGGATGTCCTCTCCTTCATCCAAACACAACTTCTGGGAGTGAAACCAATCTACCTGGCCACTTAGAGTTTAACTACTCAGATTTATCATTAACTTGTTCTTTCTGTTCTTTAGAGAGCAACATGTTTTAGATTCTTGTCTTCTGACAAATCTATTAAAAAGATATTTTCACTCTGAGCTAGTTTCTACTGAAACTTTATAAAAAGGGTTTTATTTATTTTTTTTAAGTTGCAGTATATCGGAGGCTTTAAAGCTATTTGCTTTAAATTTCAAATAGCAAATTTAATCTTTGCAAAAGTGCTGAGTTTTGTGAAACTCTCTGCCATTGTTTAAATTTTTGCTGAGGGGTAATAAAAAGTCAGCTTTTTACTAGGATGTGCAGTAGGAGACAGCATAAGAAGATTTCTGGTTAATATGCATTAAAAGTAGTATTAGCTCCAGGTTTGTAAATCCTTTGAGCTAGTTACATTTCTACGTAAGCATCTCTTTTGACCATTTAAAATGCAGTAGTATGGAAAAAGTTTTACATTTGTTTGCCACTTTAACAAAAGAGGACTAAATTCTATTAACTGTTGCATTTAAAATGAGGCATTCAAGCTCACAAACCCCTAAAGACAACTAAATTTATTGTGAATTAACGGTATCACTCATGTATTAAATGTAATTACTGTGTTTGGGCTGTTTGTATGTACTTTTTTTTTATCTGATACTACTGTACACAAGTCTATTACAAGTCTGAGAGAGCCTGGTTCTCTAGTCGAAGCCATAAGGATTTAGACCTCTAGTACCTCCAATTTCAGCAAAAAAGCTAGTCAGCCAATATGGCAGAAAATATCTATTGAGCATCCAGGATGGATGGACAGACTCCTGCATGCTTCACTTATCACCAGAAACTCATTTTGAGAAGAAAGAATGAAGGCAGAAATATTTAAGCCTTTGCCCTTTATTGTCTTAGATAATGACATCAGGGTAACATTCAACTTCATCCTTCATAAGCAGGTTGAATCCTGTTTCTGCACTTGGGGAGATATTAAAGAGCCTGTATAGGTGCAGTTTTGATTAGCATAATTGTTGCGTTGGTGATGCAACAAGGGTCTTCAACAGAAAGAAGTGCCATTTGTAAGAAAATCTGACACAGGAAACAGATGTACATTTATCAAACTGTATAGGGACCAGTAGACTTATACTAAACAGAAAAACAAAGCAAAGCAACAAAAAACAGAGAGAAGTTGAATTCAAGGCAGATATATCATAAAATCACAGAAAAACACTAGCTCCTGGAGGTACTCAGAGCAGGCCTAACTTTAGTGTCAGATCAGCTTTACGTTCAGCTGAGGTAGAACTTGGAAGGTGATCTTCATCGAACAATTGGTTTATGAAAACGTTTTTCGTAAGAAAGACCTTTTCACCTACAGCTAGAAGAAGCCAATGCATTTTCATGATGATGTGATTTCTTATCATTCTTTTGGCTACACACAGGACACTCTGAGACTCATTGGGAAACTCATGTTCTCTGACAGCATTTTAAGTGGTCCACAAGAAACCAGTGAGTTTATGCATATTTTGTTCAGCTGGTAGTTCAGAGAATTTACAAATCCAATTATTTATGGAACACTTTTTGTGGACCAATCTTTTTAGGGTAAAGGTTCTTCACAGTAGAAACCTACCCACTGGGAAATTACAACTGATATTTTTATAAAAGTTAAGACATATAAATACATGAATAACTGATACTAGATGGATAATCAATATACTATACTAATATCCTAATCCTTTCTTCTCCCTCCTTACTAATATATTTTGTTATTCTTTATTACTAATAAGTAATATATACAGTCCCAAAGCTGAAGCTGTAGACTTCATTATATATTACCAGACTTCAGAATTACTTCTACTGCTTTATGACTGTTATTACTCTGCTAGTAACTATATTTATTAAAAATATAAAACAGAACAGCATAGAAATATTTCAAAGAAATCCAGTTTTCAATACGTAAACAAATAATTTTTTTTACACACACACATACATACATAGTAAATGAGGTTGTAAGGGCAAGTTAAGAATTTTTCCTAGCTACCTGAAGGGCCATCCTAGTGCCACAGCAGATAAGATATCCAAACATTTTTACTATAAAATAATAATAATTTAAAGGTTGCTACGCATTTGAACGTGTCAGAATACTCCAGTAACAGTACCTTTGGGATGAAATTTTAAAACCATTTAGCTCCTAATCTACCACATTTGGATCAAATTAGCAGTTTCTGTTATTAATGTCTATTCAAAAATTCTATTAAAGTAGTTAGCACTTCATTTGGGGGAAAAAAGGCAGGACCTTCGCTGTGGGCATATGCATTAAGTCAACTGAAAGATATTAAAACCAGTTTGGTAGCAGTAATGACAGGGTATTTCTGCAATGTTGCACACCCAGATAAGAAGTAACTTGGTCTTGAAACAGCATTTCTAAAGAATGTCTGAATATATTTAGCCAAACTTTTCATGCCTCAAGTGGTTTTGGAACTAGCACCAAGCATACACTTGGCATTTGCTGACCCAAACAGGAGTTGTAAATCAAGAGAGTTGAAGAATTCTGCCCTGAAGTAACTGGGTACTTTGAAGCACTATTTTTAAAAATCTCCACAGAAAAATATTAGCCAGAAAATACATCAAGTGAATAAAAATATAGTGTAATTATGGTTTTATAAATTTGTTAGACTGAAAAGAATCTTCATTAAAACATGTATGTTTAAGAGATTAAAACCAACTTAAAGATGATCTGTTAATCAGAAGAAATCTTTTTTAAGGTTCAGATGTTTAAACTAAGAAGTGTATCACTGCATATGCGGGAAGGAACAGCAAGGAGAACTGAGCTCGGTACTAGAGGAACACCTTTTGTCATTTAATCCCTCATATTTAACTACATTACAGTAAATTTTGCAAGCATATAAGATAATTTTATCACTTTGTTTCTGAGAAAAAAACTTCAGTTGAATCTTATGCCCTGTCAGTCTGACTGTCAGTGGTGACTAGTTATTAAATCACTAGCTATCACCATTTCCTCTTATTCTTCTTTTTTTGATATCTCCTTTTGGCTTAACTAAGGCTAAAAGCCTTGTCTTACACACAAAAAAATTTAAATGCCCCCAGTAAGGGCTACAAAGTCTGTTATCATCACACCAACTCTGACTGTATACATTTTCTACTTACTGTATACATATTCTACTTGTCCTTTTAGGAAGGAGCAATCTTTTTTTGCCTTTCATGTGTGGAAAACATAGCAAAATGTAATCTTGATTGTTGAATGGGGAAGATACTGGTAAAGACGTCTACACCTCTTTGAATTACAGTTTCCAACTGTATGGCATTCACATTCCTCTTTTGTCTCCTCACAATGCAAGTCATCTTTTTGTCTGAATTGGTATCAAGTATGAACAATTTTTGGTGCAGAATGATTCCATTTTCTTTCATCAAAGGGCTTAAACAGGAGTAGAGTTCAGTTTGAAGTAAAAACATTTGAAATAATAACATTTTACTCTTGCATTCAAACTCTGGAGGCTTTTTAATTCTTTAACAGATCTTTCAATTTCTACTTTTTCAACAATTTATCCCAGCCTATCCATTAGTAAATTTTTATTTCCACTGTAAGTGGAAAAAAAAAACCCCAAACTTGAAACTTTGATGGCACATGTAGTAATCTTAACCACCTTTTTTATTGCAAAAACCAGTTGCGCACCTGCCATTTTGAGTGAAAAGATATCCTCTTCCTGATCAAATCAATTTAGAAACTGTCAACCTAAAATCCCTTGTGATATACGAGCTATATAAAAACCTGATGCTTTCAAGTAATACTCCAGAACATAAGTCACCATTCCAAAAATGGATAGTCACGATGGTCTAGAGAGAAACCTTGAAGGCATGCTGAATATGGAAGCCAATGCAGGAAGGTTTACCAAGCCTGTAGACAGTAAATATGTTGATCTTGAAGCCCAATAATAGTAATAGAGCACTGTTTCACTGAGGTGATATGAAAAATGTACAAAGATCCATACAAAAATGTGCTAGGCAGAGGGTCCTAACAGCATTTTACCTTTTTTAAGTTAGTTTGAAGTAAAAGTCAGCCTAATGAATTTAACCTTCAGTATGCTTCAGTACTCAATTCACTTGAATGAACAGTAGGGGGTATTTCAGTGGTTCTGTCTTCCGCATAAACAAGTGAGAGGAAATTCACCCCCTTATCTTTCCTAAATTTTGTGCAAGGTATTAAAGTACATGACTGACTGAGCAAAGATCTTGTACAGCATAGTGTGTATACTCAGTTACGTACAATCTGCTTAGTTTCCTGTAAGAATAAGATGTCATAAAATGAAGCTATCTGTGACTTCTAAACAATATTAGAATATTGCTCTAATACTGTTAGAAAGACTATTATTTTCTAACACAACATCCTTTTGAAAAGAAAGTTATGCTTATTACCTTATCTCTAGAAAATTTCAGGACTATGAACAAGTCTTGGAAATTCAGAGGCAAAATTTAAGAGTCTGGATGGATTTACCGTCATGGCTTACCACTGACCTGTGCTGCAGTTGCTCCTACCTGCTTTAAAGGAGAACAGAGTCTCATTGTGAAGGTAAGGTAATTCAGAACCAACAAAGTTTCAGCAGTCCCAAGAATACTTTCAATGATCATTTGATCAATGTCAAAATATAGATAGATCACCTATATATACATCACCAGTGCAGTAACAGATAACAACGTGATAAGTACAACAAACCAAGCATAATCAAGGTATTAAGGGTTTGTAGGCATTATGACATGCATTTTTAGGTGACTTCTATATTTTGATGTATAGTCCCTATGCATGGTAGGAAAAATACAAATACTCCAAAGAAAACTGAAATAGCAGGTAATGAAAGTTCGTACCACTGTCAGAACAATGGTGCAACTGGAAGCTTCGAGAGGTAGAATAGAGTAGTTTTTTTAATAGCCTTAAAAATGAAGTATATAGTCTACTTCTAATGCACTGGAAAACTGGGGGTCAACATCTGACCTATACTGTCTTCTAGACAGTGCCAAGACTTGCAACAGGATAATTACATTTCTTTCTCATGAGGGCAAACTGTAGGAATATTTATGAGTGTAATAAAAAAACATTTTAGAAGAGGGATCAACCAAAGAGCTAGTAGTGAATCCCCAGTTCAGGAGAGTTCCTTGCAATTGTGAGTTGAGAGATGTATGATCTCCTTTGGGAAGAAAACAGAGAAGTCTTCAAAATCACCAATTATCAGGCTCTTTATCCCAAGCCCATCATTCATGTCTCCCACATAGGCTAGGGAAATTGTGAAGAACCCAGTGCGGGCAATTGATTGGTGCTGGAATAGCTGTTCCTTTTACAGAAATACCTGGCTGTAATGTCTATGAGTAGATTAATCATTTCAAGTATGATACTGAAGATAAGAAACAAGACGTAAGGACTTAGTTACAAACAACTCTAAAAGTAAGTAACTGGCTTTAAGCCAAAGACTAGTAAAACTCTTCATCTGAGTATGGAAAATTATTTTTCTTCATAAAGCTGTCTATAAAGTATTTGATTTGAGTGGATGTTTTTGTTCTTGATTTGTTATGATTTCTTTAATGGAACAATCTATGATTTTCTGCCTTGTACCTCTGTTTGGCATTTCCCTATTGTGCAAGGATTTAAAGCAATTTTGCAAGTATGCACAATTTTTTTCTGGCAAAGAATCTGTTTGCATCCTAATCATCTTACCATCTATTTACTTATTTATTTCCACTAAAGGTCTGACACCTCTTTTTCAAATTAGAAAAGAAAAGACTCTGCTGGGAAACACAGAAGGGTTTCAACATTCATGTGTGTTTGATGTTTGTGCTAATAGCTTGATATTTCTGTGCCCTTCTATTAGCTAATGACCCTAATATATTTATACATGGCAGAGAAGGAAACAGAAGGTAATAAGCAGTGTGTAAATCTCAAAATCACAGCTTTATAAGTATGTCTCTTCTTTTTCCCATGTAATACATTCTTAAGTAGAATTGAGAGGTGCCCTATTTCAAAATGAGGAAAAAAAAATACAGTAGTTAAGCATAATTTACACCACAAAGTCAAGGATACCACTGTATTGCGGTACTTATGTTCCTGAAGAGGTTAATAGTGTGTTATGCCAGCAAAGTACTGCTAAGGTATTATTGAAGAATCAATGTATGATTCTCAAAAGCTTTCTAGTTCTAACATAGGAAATACTATAGATATTTCTTTCAAAGCATACCCAAAGAAAGGCTATAAATTTAAGGTAATAATATCAATACAAATAAAAAAAAAAAAAGTTGGCTATTTTGGAGCCGTTTCTAACATGCAGCTGTTCCCCCTTGGTTCTTAAGAACTGTATTCCCAATTTTTGTTTGGCCCAAGGATCCAGACAAAAGTCCACTGAAGTCAACAAAATGATTTCTATGAACTGAAGAAGAATATTTTGTTATAGAAAGATTTTTAAAATATTATTCACAGAAATATACGTAAATTTTAAAGTGTGAACAGGATTAACAAGATCAAAAAGTCTGCTCTTAAAAAGACTTTGCCAGGCTATCACATCTACTGGACACTTTTACTCTGCACAAGTACAATAAGAGTGACTGTGGCTTTGTGAGTTCTTTTCTCCACATATTTAATTCTTACGTACACTTCATTTCTATGAAAATTTGCATTGATTTAAGGTTTCGTGATGCATTTAAGAAAGGAATTAGTCTTTCAAACTTGTTAAATACCATACAAAAAGAAAGTATGATACTTCATATAGAATAATTCCTTATGAATCAATGAAACAAAAACATGTAACAGGGAGGAAAATACGACAATATTGTTCAGAATATTTGTACAATTTTTTGTTAGAAGGAATGGGAAAGTACGGCTATTATCACATTTAGAGTGCATCAAGGGTTGCATTTCAGTATGGTTCTATGTTAGAAAGAGATCTGAAACCAACAAGATAACATCTAGAAGCACTTAAGAGGGTGGAGGAAAAAAGGAAGTTGGAATCAAAGGCACCAAAACAAATTATCTAAATAACCATTTTTTTCACCAAGCACCAGCACTACCAAGAAGAAATGGAGTTACAACAGACTGAAAACTGAATGCATGTCAGTCATTCAACCTCTTTTTCAAACTGGGAACCTGTCACAAGTGGAGTCCCCCAGGGATCGATATTGGGTCTAAGGTTGTTTAATATCTTCATAAGTGATCTGGATGATGGGATCAAGTGTACTTGGATGAATTTTGCTGATGACACCAAACTGAGTGGGGAAGTGGACACTTCAGAAGGGAGAGGTACCCTGCAGGAAGACCTAGATAGGCTGGAAGAGTGGGCTAACAGGAATGTTATGAAGTTCAACAAGTGCAAGCGTAAAGTCTTGCACCTGGGAAAACATAATCCAGGAGTGCAGCACAGGCTGGGATCTACTTGGCTTTGTGGAAAAGGACCTGGGTGTGTCCTGGTGGACAGCAAGCTCAATATGAATGAACAGTGTGCTGCTGTGGCAAAGAAAGCCAACAGGATGCTGGGTTGCATCAACAGGGGCATCACCAGCAGAGACAAAGAAGTCATTATCCCACTCTACTCTGTGCTTGTCAGGTCACACCTGGAATACTGTGTTCAGTTTTGACCCCTGCTGTGCAAAAAAGATGTGGACAGGCTGGAAAGGGTCCAGAGAAGGGCCACAAAGATGGTCAAAGGACTGGGAAGCCTGCCATATGAGGAAAGGCTGTGAGAATTGGGTTTGTTCAGCCTTGAGAAAAGAAGGCTTAGAGGAGACCTCATCACCATGTTCTAGTATTTGAAGGGTGGCTACAAAGAAGATGGAGACTCCCTTTTTACAAGGAATCACATGGAAATGATGAGGGATAATGGGTACAAGGTACGCCTGGGGAGATTCAATTGGACACAAGAGGAAAATTTTTCATAATATGAGAACAATCAGCCATTGGAATAATGTCCCCAGGGAAGTGGTGGATTCCCCAACATTGGACACTTTTAAGATTCAGCTGGACAGGGTGCTGGCTCTTGTCTAGACCGTGCTTTTGCCAAGAAACATTGGACCAGATGATCCTTGAGGTCCCTTCCAACCTGGTATTCTATGATTCTGTGATTCATGCAACTCCGTTGAATGCAAAGCTTACTTATTCTGAGAGAAAAAAAAGCCCACAACATATAGGAAGGAGAATGTGATTGTTCCTTTCTTAGCACTGATGAAACCTCAGTTGGAAGAAGATCTTTGTTTTTTGTTATCACTTTTTAAAATGCGATGTATGTACACTTTAATGCAGCAGACAAATTGAGATTTTTCTAAGAAATTCAGCCAAGCAACTGTAGAAGTGGAATAAGCTTATTCTTCTCTCAGGGGTTCGTATAGGAGTCTGCCAATCTCCGCTATCTGTATGTGAAAGTGCAGTCCATTGTTCAGCTCACATTCAGATTAATATGGAGACACAGCAAAGGGAATCACAGTATATTCTCCTATGCATCTGCCGAATGTTTTTGAAGGTGTACCAGTGTGCTGGTTTTGGCTGTGATGGAGTTAATTTTCTTCACAGTAGCTAGTATGGGGCTATGTTTTGGATTTGTGCTGAAAACAATTTTGATAATGCAGAGATGTTTTTGTTATTGCTGAGGAGTGCTTACACAGAGTCAAGGCCTTTTCTGCATCACTGCACCAGCGAGTAGGATGGGGGTGCACAAGAAGTTGAGAGGGGATACAGCTGGGACAACTGACCCCAACTGACCATGTGACATCATGCTCAGCAATATAAGGCTGGAGGAAGAAGAAGGAAGGGGGCGAATGTTTGGAGTGATGGCATTTGTCTTCCCAAGTCACCTTTATGCGTGATGGAGCCCTGCTTTCTTGGAGATGGCTGAACTCCTGCCTGCTGATGGGAAGCACTGAATTAATTCCTTGTTTTGCTTTGCTTCTGTGCACAACTTTTGTTTTACCTATTAATGTGTCTTTATCTCAACCCACAAGTTTTTTTACTTTTACCCTTCTGATTCTCTCCCCCATCCCACCCAAGGGGAGTGAGTGAGCAGCTGTGTGGTGCTTAGTTGCCAGTTGGGGTTAAACCACAACCACCAGGGTCCAAACTTTGCAGAACATATACACTTGATACTAAAGAGAGCATTTACTGAACAAGGAATAGTTACAGTCATGCATCAGTTGCTTTTCTGGTCACATATTTAACAACATTAATTTGGAAGTTCATCAAACAAATGTGTCTTCTTGCTAGCCTAGGAAAAAACCTTTCTTTTCCACTGTAAGAGCCACATACTGTCCTTTCTCCCACCTCTTCCCAAGGCCACCATTTGTCTTTTAGAACTTGCAAATATTTCTTGCTCAAACAGTTTAATGTAACCAAAGGTCATTCCTGAGATTTCTAAAAACCTCAGTGATTCTGTGATTCTGTGAAAAATGACAAGGTACCATTCCAAGTTTCATAGTCATACTTCTATTTCGCCATCCCAAGACTTTTTCTTCTTATCTTTGAGTACATCTACTATTAGACAAAATTACTGAACCGTTGACGTTGGAAGGTACCTCTGGAGATGGTCTGGTCCAACACACCGCTCAAAGGAGGGTCAGCTCGAGTACATTGCTCAGATCCTTGTCCCATCAGATTTTGAGTACCTCCAAAAATGGAGACTCTAAAACCTCCCTTGGCAATCTGTTCCAAGTGTGTTTCTTTCTGTTCCTATTCCAAGAGTGTTTGATCACTCTCTCAGTGAAAAAGTTTTTTTCTTATGTTTAAGTGGAAATTCCTGTATTTTAATTTCTATCTTGTCCTGTCACTAGGCACCACTGAGAGAAATCTGGGTCTGTGACACTAAGTCAAGAGACAACAAGTTTTTTAAGCATGCTCTCAGATATTGTCTGGCTTTCACCTTTAGTCACTTGGAGAGTGTTGCTGTCTTTTTCATTGTCACAGAAGCATTTAATAAATATCTTGGTCGTCTTCACATCAGGCTTTTGAAACCTAAGATACCTTGACTTCCACGAATGAAACAGACTGGATGCAAATCTGTTCTTATACTGCAGCTATGGCTGGCTTCTGTTTGTAACATTTATGTTTCTCCTCCATTTCCCAAAGCCCATTCTATTTGTTAACAACCAATCCATCTCCCATAATCTGTTGTGCACAAGATTAATATAGTGCTTTAACTATAAAACACTGGACGTTTGCCTAACTCAATTTTCTCATTCATTGTGGATTTTAGTAGCAATCAAGATATTATTCAAATGGAGTCTTTGCTTACATTTTTTCCCCCATCCGAGTAATATTTCATTGAAAGTGTCATACTATTGCCTAAAATATTTCAGTATTTCAGAGGAAAAAAACCATCAGCAGCTAGCAATTTCACAGATAATTACTGTACAGTCCCTTGCAGTTATCATCGCTGAAGCTTTTGTATGTAGGTAAGCAGAAACCTGCCCATTAGCAATGAAAGCAAACAACTCAGAAAACGTAAAAATTCAAAATTTTGCTATTTTCTGTTAAAGATCTAACAGACACTGCCTTTTAACATTAACAGAGAATTTAATTCAGAGACACTATCTATTATGTTTGCTCCATCCTGTTGCAGTACAATGCATTGAAATATGTATTTTTACTTCTTTAAAATCTCTATATACACAAGGATGTCTATACCTGCCATTATTATGGTGGAAAAAATCATATATACAACAACAACAACAAACACAAAAAATTCACTCACCAGTTACAAATAAAGTACAACATTAATTTGAAAACATTTGTGCCATGTACATTCAAATAGTTTGTTGTTCATAGTTTGTATTGTGCCTGCCTGGCAGAACAGACTCACACCTTAAGTGATGATTTTAGGTGTTCTTACAATGATACAAAACAATACATAAAACCCAACAGAATACTCTACCAAATATCTTATCTCTCTCTGTCTCATTTGGTAAGGTTAAGGCTGTCCCCATGTGTTGTAAGATGAACCGGCGAGGAAGATGGCCAGCCTGGCTGAACAGGGAGTTCTTGCTGGGAGTCAGGAAAAAAAGGAGAGTTTACCACTTTTGGAAGAACGGGCAAGCAACTCAAGAAGAGTATAGGGATCTGGTCAGGTCATGCAGAAAAAAACATCAGAAAGGCAAAAGAACAGCTAGAACTTAATCTGGCCACTGTCGTAAGAGATAACAAAAAAGGATTTTACACATACATTAACAACAAAAAGAGAGCCAGGGAGAATCTCCACCCCTTATTGGATGCGGAGGGGAAGATTGTCAAGGATGAGGAGAAGGCTGAGGTACTTAATGCCTTCTTTGCCTCAGTCTTTACTAGTAAGACCAGTCGTCCTCAGGGTATTCAGCCCCCTGAGCTGGAAGACAGGGATGAAGAACAGAATAATCCCCCCATAATCCAAGAGGAAGCAGTTAGTGACCTGCTACGCCAACTGGACAGTCACAATTCTATGGGGCCAGATGGGATCCACCCAAGAGTGCTGAGGGAGCTGGCAGAGGAGTTTGCCAAGCCACTCTCCATCATTTATCAGCGGTCTTGGTCAACAGGGGAGGTCCCAGATGACTGGTGGCTTGCCAATGTGACACCCATCTACAAGAAGGGCTGGAAGGAGGATCCAAGCAATTATAGGCCTGTCAGCCTGACCTCAGTGCCAGGAAAGATCATGAAACGGATCATCCCGAGTGCACTCACACGGTATGTGAAGGACAACCAGGGGATCAGGCCCAGCCAGCATGGGTTCATGAAAGACAGGTCCTGTTTGACGAACCTGATCTCCTTTTATGAACAGGTGACCCGCCTGGTGGATGAAGGAAAGGCTGTGGATGTTGTCTACTTGGACTTTAGTAAAGCCTTTGACACAGTCTTCCACAGCATTCTGCTAGAAAAGCTGGCAGCCCGTGGCTTGGACAGGGGTACTCTTTGCTGGGTTAAAAACTGGCTGGATGGCCAAGCCCAGAGAGTTGTGGTGAATGGCATTAAATCCAGCTGGCGGCAGGTCTCAAACGGTGTTCCTCAGGGCTCAGTTTTGGGGCCAGCCTTTTTTAACATCTTTACTGATGATCTGGACGAGGGGATTGAGTGCACCCTCAGTAAGTTTGCAGATGACACCAAATTAAGCAGGACTGTTGATCTGCTTGAGTGTAGGAAGGCTCTGCAGAGAGATCTGGACAGACTGGATCGATGGGCTGAAGCCAACTGCATGAGGTTTAACAAGGCCAAGTGCCGGGTCCTGCACTTGGGTCACAACAACCCCAGGCAACGCTACAGGCTTGGGGAGGAGTGGCTGGAAAGCTCCCTGGCAGAAAAGGATCTGGGGGTCCTGGTGCACAGCCGGCTGAACATGAGCCAGCAGTGTGCCCAGGTAGCCAAGAAGGCCAATGGCATCTTGGCCTGTATCAAGAATAGTGTGGCCAGCAGGAGTAAGGAAGTGATCATGCACCTGTACTCAGCGCTGGCGAGGCCGCAGCTTGAGTACTGTGTCCAGTTTTGGGCACCACACTATAGGAGGGACATTGAGGTGCTGGAGAGTGTCCAGAGAAGAGTAATGAAGCCGGTGAGGGGTCTGGAGAACATGTCTTATGACGAGTGGCTGAAGGAATTAGGATATTTAGTTTGGAAAAGAGAAGGCTGAGGGGAGACCTTATTGCTCTCTACAGCTACCTGAAAGGAGGTGGTAGTGAGATGGGCGCTGGACTCTTCTCCCAAGTAACTAGTGATAGGACAAGAGGAAACGAGTTCAAGTTGCGCCAGGGGAGGTTTAGGCTGGACATTAGGAAAAAATTTTTCACTGAAAGAGTCATCAAACATTGCAACAGGCTGCCCAGGGAGGTAGTTGAGTCACCATCCCTTGATGTGTTTAAAAGTCATGTAGATGTGGTGCTTAGAGACATGGTTTAGTGGCAGACCTGGTAGAGTAGGGTCAATGGTTGGACTAGGTGACCTTAAAGGTCTTTTCCAACCTAAATGATTCTATGATTCTATGATTTTTAACTCCTGAAGTTTACATGAGCATGTACAAATAGAACACGTGGAGGTTATTCTGTCTATTCCTGTGCCCCATCAGCATACGAGTTGACCAGGCTGTGACTGGGGATCTCTGAAGGATGCTAATAATAGCTGAGCAGTCTTGTGGATTTCCCCTCCAATTTTGTCATCACACTCCTAACATTACCTTCAAGGATCAGACAGTGAGGTCTTTCTGATGATTTGCTGTTCCAGAACTCTATTACAAGATAACACTGAGACAGCTGACTCTATCTTATCCATTAAGTTTTCAGAGCAGGGTTTGCTTTGGTTTTGGTAGCCTCTCTGACACAAAGAGTGTTATAGAATGTATATTTGCATAGGTATACATACGCAGAGTCAATAGACAAAATACCATTACATGGTGCTGCAATTTATGTAGACACATCCTATTTTTGCCAAACCAATGAAGTTTATTGTGTATATTATAAACAGTTTCATTGTTCCGGCTTTCTTTCTACTTGCTCCACAGGCAGGATGCTTTTAGTAAGTGGTGAGCAGTACTGTTAAGCTGGGTTTGTGCTACTGAATATTGTTCACCATATGCTTACTTGTGTACTGCCTTGACAATGTGGGGTCAGGGAAACACTGTAAATTGTTTCAATGAATCAGTCCCAAATCTATTTTGATCAGTTTGTGTCACAGTATGTGTATAAAGAAGAGCTCTTCGGAGATGTATTTCAGCAGCTGACTGGTAGAGGAGTGGCACATGGTTTTAAAGGGATGAAAATTAACCTTGCTTTCTTTTTGAGTCCAAGATAGCTCTAATAACTTGGGAGTCTCACATACAGGGAAATTTATAGTTTCCAACATTACAGATCTAAAAGTCTATCTCACATGCAAGCATGAACCTTTTGCAATTGGTTCATATTTACTGCTTTCTTATCCTACCAGCTGTTAATGATCTTCAAATCCTGTTGGTTGAATGGCTCTTTAGGCTGCTGAACATTCTGCAGGATTATTCTTATTGTTTTTTGACAATGAGCAATACTCAGACACGTCTATTGTCCCATCATACTCTTTTATGCGTTAAAGGCCATCTGCCCATCCTTTTCATATTCCTGGTTCTTGAGCTTTGTCTGAATGAGAGACAGGGCAAACATAGTTCTGCCTTTTAACAATAGCTCTGTGCAAGATGATCACTAAAATGTTTTAAACCTTTTAGGTATTAATATTAAGTGGATTTACATTGAATAGGTCTGTCTAATGGATCAGCTTATTGTATTCACTGACAAAGTCATCCGCGTGAAGAAAATGCTATTAGCTGTACAGCATTCTAGCCCTTCTCTGAAGAGGAGCTCTTCTTAGCAGTCTTTTATTCTCTTGATGTCAGTTACAAATCATGAGTATTCTGACCTCTGTCACACATTAGCACTGAGAACTTTCTAATGGTTAGATCATAATTATTATTATTCTTTGTTTTCCTTTTATTCTTAGTTAAATGGTAACGTTATTTCAGATCTTATAATTCCCCTGGTAATCTATAAAGACTTTAATGCGGGAAAATTAATTTAGGAAAAAAGAAAGGAAATTACATATTTGTAGTGTGTTTCTTTTCCTTCTAAACACTTTCATCTCTATTAAAGTCTCTTTCAATGTTTATTATCTAACTGATTTTATGATATCTCATTTATCTCTAATTTTTCCTGACTTGAAAAAAGCAAAAATATAAGATATTACAATAGCTTGATATCACCTGCCTTGTACTCTCTGATTTTTAGAAACTAGAAAGCTGCAGCTGAGATCAGGTTCCTCTATTGGCAGGCCTGTCTCAAAGCCCATAAAGTCAATGAAAGTTTTGTCCCCAGCACTGATGATATCAGATTTCAACAGGCTGTAGGTTTCAAGAGTTTGGGATGTTCCCATACCCACTCACAATAGCCTGTAATTAAGTCCATGTTCCACATCTTATACAGTCATGACTCTGTACTCAAGCAGGCTGCTACTTTAATTTTGTTTTCTTGCAATGTTATACCTTTCTCTGAAGTATCAGCCACTGTTCCTATGCTCAGGAAGTGCAATATTTTATATATATATATATATATGTATATATAAAAAATATATCCCAGGTTACCTTGGGTACAGATATTATCAAAACTGAAAGAGCATTGAATGTAGATAACTGTACATGCTTCAAATGCGATAATTAAAGTGTCTTTACCAGAACACTAATCAGTTCAGCAGACCTGCCTTCTTTAACCCATGAAGCTGCTGGTAAATTTGGTAAACTACTTTGCTGGTAAATTACTTTAAAAATTAAATCAGAACCACTGCTTACTCAGAACTACTTTTGTGCCATGAACGGGGCAGTTGAAAGGATCTAGAATAAAGAGGAAAAAAGACAGCTTCAGTTCAGTATGTGTTACAAGGTTGAGGAAAATAGTGATTGTTTCAGGGATGCTGCTCAGTGTAAGGGCAGAACGGGCATTTTTCTGTCCACAGTCTGCTAGATGGAGTTGATACGAACATCCTGATATCCTGCCTCTCTTCCTCTGACTTAAATTATGCACAAATTATTTAAAGCCAGATCCTAAAAAAGACCTAAACACATCATGAAAATTCATAACCCAGAATGAGGGGCCTAGGTACCTCCATCAGATTTGATTCTCATTTTGAGAGATCTTTATTTTCAGCCGACCTGTGAAGCTGAAAATCAATGGAAGTCGTCACGTCCAGAAAATGACTGCATAAGGCAGCCAGCAACTATTTGATGTAAAATGTGGAAATAATCTGCAAGAGCACGTTTCATTTGAAATATGCAGACTCCAGTTCCATACTTTCTCTCACCATATACACATCTCTCCAAAGAGATCTTGACAGGTTTCTCAAAGACTTAAACAGTTTCAATGGTGGACACAAGAAGTCCTTTACCCTGCCCCAAATCAATTCATAGTATTGTGGCCCTAGCCAAGAAATTTGGAGACAGGTGTTTGAGTCAGGTAGAGTCAGGTATTGATTCATATCTTGGGTGAGATATTTCCTATCTCTTGGCTAAGCATGCTAAACTAATCCATGCAAGAAAAGAAGCATCAGTGTCACATTCCATTTTCTTAGTGCATCTAATCACAAAAAATTCTTGACCTTCAATTCAGATCTTGTGCATAGAGAGAGAGATAGATGGACAGACGGTGACTAGGAATGTGCTACAATGAATATTAATACTGTTCAAAGACATACACTATTCTTTTTCCCCCAAAAAAATTCAAGAAAATTTGTGAGCTAGGAAATCCATCTCCCATTCAGGTTTACAACCAGCCCTTAAAAAGACTGATAAAATCTTTATCGCCTCTTCAAGATCTACCTTTATTGGGAGGAACCCAGATCCTTCTGAAGTATTTTAATGAAAACTTCGGAGAGAAAATAGCACTTGACTAGCCCAAAACCTGCTGCTGATTGCATGTACTCCCAGCACAGAGGAAAATTGGTAGAGATTCCACACCTAACACAAATCAAGCAGAAATATTCAACCAAATATCTCTCATACTGCAGTGAGTCACTTTACCTCAAGAAGTGAGGTAAACTGATCTCTGCAATGTGAACAGGAATCAATCCCTATTTGAGACAAGGAAATCTTTTCCTATTAAACTTTCATTGAACAAGGCAGATACTGTCAAAAAGTTTCACTTTTGACAGATCAGCTTTTACTGACCCTCTGACCTTCCCTATTAATGTCCCCCTCATTCCCCCCAAAAAAACCCAGCATATTCTCCATCAGGTCTGCTGACTGTAATTTCCAAGTAGCTTCACATGAACTCTTACGGTAATGAACAGTAATTAACACATTCTCTTAACTCATCTAAGAATTTAATGTTGAACTCAGGCAAGCAGCAAGGACTATTAACTTTTATGAGTGTATAATGACAGAACAAAACCTCTAAATGTAAGTGACCTCCAAGATTTGTTTTGATTCCCAGACATTAAGAAATAAATAAGTAGTTCATTATATAATGCAGAGAATTTATTTGGGCAAATAAATCAGGCTGTTAATTAAAAGTAACATCCCCACTTCTATAAAATTTGGCCTTAACTATTATCCAATTTGTTTACTAACAATCTGGTAATAAGATTTTGAAATTCTGACTTCCTAACAGGAAAATACCTTATGTATACAGAAAACTTTCACTTCTGCTTCTCCCTTAACCTTTTGTTCTGTTAGTTCTCTTGGACTAATACCTTCTAACTTTGAATTAAACTACGTGTGATTTTAGGGGGACAGACTGCTTCACTATAGTCTTCGCCATGGGCTGCAGGAAAAGCTCTGCTCCAGCACCTGGAGCACCTCCCCCTCCTCCTTCTTCATTGACCTTGGTGTCCACAGAGTTCTTTCGCATATTCTCATTCCTCTCTTCTGGTTGCTGTTGCGCAACAGCTTTTTCCCCTTCTTAAATACAGAGGTGCTACCACCATCACTGATGGGCTCAGCCTTGGCCAGCGGTGGGTCTGTCTTGGAGCCGGCTGGCATTGGCTCTGTCAGGCATGGGGGAAGCTTCTAGCAGCTTCTCACAGGAGCCACCCCTGTAACACCCCCGGCTACCAAAACCTTGCCACACAAACCCAATACAATCAGTTTATCACACTGTCAGGCAAGCGTGAGAGACAGTAGAAAAATGGAAATTGGAAAAAAGTAGAAAAATGGCAGTGGAAATACAAGCCTGACAGAAGTGGAGAGTTAAGTGATGCTCCCTGCAGTGGTAACTCATTATTAAATTAGCATAGGCATAATGCAAAATATGGCTTTTGAGATACATGGGATAAGTAACATGCTGGAGGCATTTACCTGTCTCACTTGGCTGCGATAAAGGGGACAGATAGCTTTGGCTGAATATCTAACTTTTAGAAGCCTAAAGTTGCGGTTAGATAAGAGAAGTCCTGCCCAGGCTTACTGGACTGTGTCTTGTCAGAAGCACTGATCAGAATCACCTGCTCCATAGCCTATTATATAAATATTCAAATTCCACATTTCTGTTTGTTTCAAGTAATCTTTTTCATTGAAACTGAATAATTAAAACTATATGTTGTAGACTACCTGGAACCACAGCACAAAACTCTGCAGTATTTTATGACTTTGCTTTTTTTGACTAGGGCTTCTGATCATCAAGACAACTTGAAAATGCATTATATTGCAGTCAATCAGAATGTGCCTGATATACAACTATGTCTATGTGCATAAAGTGTGTGAGAGCACCTTCATTTAAAATGTAACTGGTCAGTTGATGTGTGCTTGGATAATGTTGCTCTAGAAGTAATTCCTTCAAAATAAAGCACAGCTTTCTTGTTAAATTTCGTTTCTTTTTCCTGCTTTGCTTTTAGAAAGCTCTAGTGTGGTAGAAACACCCACATGGGGCTTTTCTTTTGCTTTTTTCTCTCTTTCACTGGAACCATTGATTTCCATTTTCTCCCCAAAACTTACTTTTTTTTCCTTTTTTTTTTTCAAACACGAAACTAAAAGCTCTGGCCCCAGAAGCCGGCAGGCACACGCTTCACTTCACCTCTGCCGTTGGTCCTTTCTTCACAGGCCTCCGCAGGCGAGGCGGGGGTTTAGGCCGCACTCACGGCGCCTCAGCGAAAGCGGGGCAGGAGGAGCCACCGCCCCTTCACCGCCACCATAAGCAGCTGCAGCATCGCCTTCCTGCCTCTGTGAGGTGTTTTCTGAAGCTGTAATGGCCCCTGTGCTCTCAAAACTGTCACCCTGTCTCCAAGATGGCTTCTGGGGACCAAGACAGGTGTTGCTTAGCTTTTTGTGAGGAGATGGGGACTGTGCTGCTGAGGTGAGGGAGCACACGGATCCCGGTGTCCATGAGGAGGAGGAGGAGAGCACTGGTAATGCCTGTCTGGCCAGGGGCTGCATATTGCTGGAGATCTTGATAGTGCTCAGGTAAGGCCTTGGACTCTGAGGCTACAAGCCTTTCCCTGTGGGCCAGCCATGGTGTTGGGGAGTGAGAGCTGCGGCATGGGCCTGGCTCTGGCTCCTTAGGTGCTGAGCCTGCATGGAGCTGCTGCTCCCCCAGTGTACTGCTAGCCAAGGGGGCTGCAAGTGTGATTTTCACCTCTGCTGGCTCATGAGCTGACTTTACCCCAGTGTCTGAGGCGTAAGAAACCAAGATCATGAAGTCAGTTTCTTTTTCTACTCATCCCACCCCCCACCCCCGTTAAGTTCATTCTCCTGTGTTCCTTAATTTGACTTTTCCATCTCATGCTAAGTGTGCCTGACGACATGACATTGACAGCTTCCCTTCTGAGAACAATTCTGTTTAGGATGATGATTTTGCCATTATAGGTACATTGCTAGTGGTAATAAATAAAGTGTGAGCTTTCTAGGCCCTTTACATTTGTACTGGTAATTTCTGCTTGAGAGTATATTGCAGAAGGGAAGCTCCTGCCTCTTTTTCTTCTGCCTAGCTGTACCATTTCAGATCCTACTTCTGAAACAACAGCTGACTTGGTTGAAATGTGTTTTGTGCGTTGTTGATTTTTTAGTATAAACCCTTCACTTCTGTGGAGTCTTCCCACACAGCAATGCGTCATATTTTTTGCCACATGGGCTAAAAAATCTTTGTCTGGCAATTGTTACTGGTTTTGCTTCAGTTCAGGTAAAACTTCTTGAAGTTGGTGGGAGATTTGCATGAGTAAGGACTGACTATAGTTGAGCAAGAGCTTGAGAAACTGACCCTTACTGAGACTGAAATAACTGTTCTTTAGCTTTTTCACTACCTTTATATAGGTCATAGTTTTTGTTGTACTTCTTCCCAGACATAACAATAATATTCCCATCTTACTGCTAGGCAATCACATATGAAGTTTTAAAGCAATCTCATATCAAATCCATATGAATCTTATATCTTCCTTAATGTATTCCAGTCTAGTTCTGCGTAATCAAAATCTCCTACTCATATTTACCAGGGCTTCTCCTATATTTTATATTTTATTTGCTCACCTGTTTCACAGTGTAGCTGTTTTTTTCTTGGACAAATCTATGAATGTTAAAGTAATTAGTTTATTCCTTGTAACCTTTCCAAGTGCAGTCAGTAACAATCACATAATATCAGTTTCTCAAAAGTCCACTTTTTCTGTGACAAACCTTCTGCAAAGAACACCTCTTCCATTGCCAACCCACACGCAAATGTATTTGGCTAATAAAAAATGACTGAATGAAGCATAATTATGCTTAACAAACTAACCTGAAGATTTAGTTTGCTCATTAATGAATACAATGAAATTCACTTATACTACATCTTCTTAGGGTTTTCTGGAAAATATCAAGTATCATCTTCTGAAATTATGTGAGAAATGGTGTTTGTTTCCTACACAAAAATGCAATTTGGCCTGCAAACAATTTCTCAGTGTTTGACGTCAGATGACTGCCCTGAATGTGGATTTTTCCCATTAACTCTTTTACTGCAAATGGAAATATAATTCCCTTGCTGTCAGGCTGTTAATGCCAAGGGCTGGGTTCTGGCTAGGGCTGCATGCAGGCAGCTACTGGTAAGGGGAGATTTGAAAGTGTAATTCTGTTTCGTCACCACTCACACCACTGAAAACAACCCAGCTAAGCAAACAGAAGAACTTTCAGGGAAGAGAGAGGAGGTGAAAAACAGCTAATGCATACATGTGTGAGATGAACAACATTCAAATCTAGGGTCTAAATTTAATGAATTGCGTACGGCTTCTTTTTAGGTCACTTTTTAGCAGGACGTTCATTTAATACACAAAGAAAGAGCTGAACTTGAGATGGTGTTGCAAAACCTCACTCTTCACTAAGATTTGCCAATGGTAGGATTTACGACACAGTTCCACAGTACCAAGTTCAATAGTCATAATCCTGTACTTTTATATGGCTTTTTGTTTGTTTATTTGGCACTGTTAAAAACAGTTTATAAAAGACCCGAAATGCACAGCCCCTTAGAGGTCTTTAAGGAGCTGTCTCCTATCTGCTAGAATCATTATCACCATTTTACATGATGACTAAACAGTGACACTGGTCTATTGAGCAATACTCTTCCATCCCTCTATGCAAGCTGAGAAGAGAACATATGTCTTGGAGCAGGGCTCTGCCTCACTGCTGCCTGATATTGGTGTTCAGTACCAGCATTCATACACAGGCTTCTCTGAGAGACTTGTCACCTTTTTAGGCCCTAGTGTCTCTCTAGGTGCAGGGATTCATTCACATAGTAGAACTGGAGCTGTGCCACTGTACAGGACATGTTTTTTGAGTTTTCCAATTCCAAATCTCCAGCAGCAGATGGGTACTTGACCGTGGTTAATCATGGCAATGTGGCCTCAAAACCTTTCATAAATTCCTTCCTGCTTGTAGAACCTGGAATGTTGGTGATTCCCTTGCACCTTCCTGCTCTGCTGTGGCACCTTATAGTAGTGTGTTTCGGACATTCATTTTTTAATTTCTTCCAAGGTGTTGAAAATACTTTCTGCCTCACAGTATGTAAAGACGTAGATATTGATCATGCTAGATTATTGTTTGCTTTTAGGGATTGCAAAGGACTGGACTTTGCAATCCAAGTGGCTGCTTCCTTTTGTCCATTCTTAATGAGGTAGCTAGAATAAGGAGGAGAGATGAATGTGTAATTATGGATGTAAATTCTGAAATATATGCAAATGACAGGTTTTTCTCTTTGATCTTATACTTTCAACCCCGCCCCCCCGTTTCATTTTTGTCAGCAAAATAGCTATAGAAAAACTGTGAAAAATCATATCCTTGGAACTGCATATTTTTTGTTCAAGAGAATAATATTCCACCTCTTTACAGTGGTGTTGAAAGAATTCTCAAAGGAATTTGTGAGTGATCTTAGAATATTTTAGGATCTGACTCAATCCCAGGAGACAAGCCACATTTTGAAAAGTGAATAAGAATATACCTCAAACTGCCTTAGACCAGATATTGGTATTCACAATGTGGCAAAGGCAGCTTCAGGTGTTGGGAATAGGGTGCATGGATCCCTTTCCCACATACCTCTGGCGGGTGGTATGGTGTCAACTCATCTGCTTGTACTTCTGTTCCTCTTTCCCTCACAGTCTGTCATCTGTACAGATTGTACAGGAGACTACCTTTAATTCACACAGTCTTCCACCCAGCAGGGCCCCAAATGTAGCTAATAACTTTACCTGTGCCTGTCATGCAAGTATTGGTTTTTAAGGACAATTAGGTAGGAAACAAAATTAACTCAAAGACATTTATTGCTTAAAAAAAGAAAGAAAAAATATCTCTCTTTACATAATCTTAGACTCTTGATTCTCTTTCTCCTCTCCAAAATAATAGTTTTCAGCAGCAGGCAGGAACTTCATGATCATTTAAGTTTAGTACTGAATAAAGTGACATCAAGAGTGCCTGGCTGCGGGGATCACTACAAAGAATTGCCCCTTCTTTGTCATTATTACAGATCCTTAGATGCCAATGTCTTAGTAGTAACAATGGTTCACAAGTAAGAGACTGAGGCTCATGGAAATCCTAAAAGTGTCTATCATGATAATTTTCAGCCATGACACTGATACAGTAGTAAAATATTAATAGCATTAGGAATAATTGAATCCTTGCCTTATTACATATGGACTTGTTTGAAAGCTCATTATTTATTTGGCAAGTACTTAGCATAACAAATTAATCGAAAGTGACACATGAGAATAAAGTAGGTAACTCAAAATAAAAGCCGAAATCAAGATTAAAGAGGTAAAATCAAGCCTATTTATATCAAACACTAGTTAAGGGTTTTGATAAATGGAAGAGTTTCAAATGGCTGTAGAAAACTAAAGAAAAGAGAGAAGACCACAGATAAAGGTGGAGTTAATTGAAATTTGAGAGTTTATTCATGGGAGAAGGGTACAATGTCTAGGGAGTCTACAGAATACTTTTGCATATGGCTATTTGTTTAGAAAAGCTACCTGGGAACTTCTCTTTAACTGGACAGATGTCCTAGTTAGAGTGTTACAGTAATTTTTTCCTGTGTTATGAGTATCTTCACTGAAGCACTGTAAAGGAGCCAGAACTTCATCTTTAATTCTTCACCACGTGTTCTCTCAAGAGTTTCATAGAAGAACAGGCGAAGTGAGCATAGGTGTCTCAAAATAGATGGCTGTGCAGAGTGAAAGACGGATATGCATGTCCTTGGGGAAGGGAAGAGAGAGAAGAGGAAACAGATTTGTGTGCTTGTTTCACTATTAGTGTGAGCAAATTTGAGTACACTTGCAGCCTGTGGTGGTTGCAGCTGCATAGCTAGCGGATGGGGCAGCTTGAAATAGGCTTCAGAGTATTTACTGCATAAGTAAATTTTATTGCTTCTTTTTTTCATTGCTTGTTCACTTTATTTGGGTCACAATTGTACAAAGCATTTAAGCATTTCAAACAGGTGAATGCTTCTATTGAATTAAAAGTTAAGCATGTACTTAAGAACTTTGCTAGTTCAAGGCCTTAATCATAAAATGTCATAAACAGGGCACTGGAGCCATTTGTGTGAATCAGAAAGATTTACCTCTTTGAATCCCTTGAACATCAGGGCACGGTTTTCATACAAGGTCTTTGCCTTTGTTATGAGATATAGTTCATTTCAGGGAAGTGCAAAACCATAACCTACTGCTCTGTAGGCCACGTGGCAAAAATCCATATGGAAATGAAGCAGATAAACTGGAGCTGCTTCTAAAAGTGTAAGACTAAGTAGCTATATGTATGCATAGTAATTTAGGAGAATGATGAACCTTTTAATTACTGTTAGGATTTTCGGATATTAAAAAAATATTCTGTTTTTAGCTGAAGCATCAGAGTTTGAGAGAAAAAATACAGAAACTGTTGCAATTTAAAATAAATAAAGCAGAATGCAAGACCATATAAACACAGAATAAAAAATTGAAGGAGCCATTTTAAAGACCTCAGCTCAAGCAATGATTTTTAATCAGTTATAACTGGTTGTAGTAGACATGCAGCATTGCATTAATAAAGAAAATTAGTAAAAGGGCACAACTTTATATGGAAACACACAACAAACCCTGTCAGCAGAACAGCTTTATAAAGCCAGTTTCCTGTGAAATTAAATTAATAATTTGCTACAGATATTTTATTTTTAAATAAAAATATTCAGCCACAAGTAATTCTGGAAAGAATATTTTATGTTTTAGGAATAAAGTAAGAAAAAACCCCACATAACACTCAGTTGTATAGCTTCAAATAGACTTTGGGTTCCCAGTAACAGAAATGTTAAATTCGTGATACTCGCATTCTAAAATGCAGAATTTCAGACTCATGTTTCATAGTTTAAGCTGGCCACTGTCAGAATCAAGATGATGCATAAGAATTTCCTTGTCCCCACCAGAATGCAATATGATGCAACTACGTTAAGAACACTGCATAGTGGAAGCAACAGATTTTCTGTTTCTCATCACCATAGTGTGTGGCATTCTGAAGTATTTCCAGTATGTGTGGTGTTAGGCAAATCTAACTTTTGTAAAGTAAAACTCATAGAAAATGTCCCTTTTTCCCAAATTTCCAGTGACTCAGCAGTTAAATAGGAAAAAAACGCAAAACCGTAGGCCAGTGTTACAGTTTGAGAAAACCACAACAATTTGTTGTCATTTAGACAATTATTCTATCACCCAATGACCCCTCCCCACCTGGAAAGGGGAATGGGGAAAAACAAGGAGACCCGGGGGGTTGAAATATAAACAGATTTAATAGAATAAGGCTAGAGAATTAACATTAATAACACTAAAGAACCAATATTGATCCCAATACGAATATAACATACACAGGGATTATATTCAGCCAATTCTATCAGTAGGAAGCTGTGCACTCCCAGAAGTGCGCTACGGCTTTGGGAGGAAGGGAAGGCCTCAGGGGTCCGGCACCGAGGCAGAGAAGTTCTCTGGCTCACAGCCATTAAGGGAGAGAGAGCACTATGCAGCAAACTTTCTAATTTATATTGAATGTGACGTTCATGGTATGAAATAATCCTGTTGGCCAGCTTGGGTCAAGTGCTCAGGTTTCACTCCTCCTCATGCCTGCACATGGCAAGCTCAAAAACACTGAGACTTTGAAACCCACACACCATATCATATACATTAATTAACATTTAAGGCTTTTCTATACAAGTTTATGTACGTTTGAGGGAAAAATACAGATTTTTCAGTGGTCTAGATTTTAGAAAATTAAGATTTTGAAAGACAACAGAAACTTTATACTTATCATTGGCAACCTGCAGTATGTAAAAGAAATAACAGTATCATTTTCCTTTCTGTTAGTAACCTTTCCTTCTCCATGAGTTTTTTATGGAATTCTGTCAAGTGATAGACACAGACAGAATGCCTCTTCTGGTATATCCAGCCAAAGCAAACAGAGAAAGCGTTCCTTTTTGAAGTTTCCAAATACCGTAATGTATGTATGTACGCTCTTGTGAAAAATGTTAATTTAGGGAGGGAGGAGAGAGTGAAGAAAAGCATGTACCATAAAGAACTTTGCTCTGTTTCCAGTGAATCGAGCTTTGCTTGTGGGTTCAGAGTAGTTCAGTGGAGAAAAAAGAAGTCTGTCTTATTGGTCATAATACAAGACCACCTGAATTTTTGGATTTTTTAAAATTTTTTTTTAAGCTGCCTAGGAAACATAAGGTGGCAGAACTGAGGCATAAAGACACTTGCATGGGAGTACACTGCATTGACTTTAATGCCTTAAAATAAAACTCCAGTTGATATAAACTGTGATGTACTGAATCTTAGGTAAATGTGAATTAGTACATTTGGCAACTTAATGTTTGTCCACTTTTCATGTGCATCAGACACATGAGTTTACCCATTCTTTATTTGCCAGTATATAACTGAATCCACATGAGGAGTATCTTTGATGGAACATAGTTAATGTATCAGTTATTGGCCAGTAGGAAGCAGAAAGAAATCTAATGAACATCCTGACCCTATTCCATGCTAATGTGGGGCTGGAGTAAATGCATATATTCTCCTGCAGGTTTTGAAATACGTTTTGTTTAGTCTGCAATTCCTTTTCTTTATGTCAGAACCAGATAATAAACTACCTCAGTTGGAGATCTGTGAGTCCAGTTTTCTGGCCTTGTTATTTTTCAAGACACCAACATCCATCACCAGTTCCAATTGTAAAAGGAAATGGACATGCTCAATAGCCAGCATGGTTTTCTGCTACTTGCTATGGCTTACATTATGCAAGCTGGAAACTTAATCATGCTTTCTGCTTGTTGCATGCAATCTCTATATATCATACCATGGGGATATGTGAAGCTACTGGAGTTGGAAGAATCTCTGCTTCGTCATATTTCTATGAGTGCTGTTTTCATAAGTTATATGGCTGATGCTATACTTACTGGAGAAATTAAATGTTATAAAACTACATTCAGTAGTACCTTAGGGTGACATTAGGAAATAATTGTACTAGCCAGTTTTGAAATCCATAGGCATAATAATCTACACTTGCATTTTAATACTTGTAATATTTTAGAAGTGTCAAATACAGAACCATTACAAAGTACATGTGTTCTGCATCTTTAGTTAATCAGGCATAACTTAAACTTTCCTTTAACATAAAAAAACCTGTATGAAAGGTATGGATAGAAAATCCTACAAAATGAAGCCATTACATCTTCTTTAGTATGCAATCAGATAAAAGAATAACCTGAAAAGGAATTATCATGTCCTACATTGATAGTGAGAGAATAGTGAAATCCCAGTAATGGTGCACCTGTCTCCATGTTAACTGTTTACGTGTTGATATTTTTAATGAGATGAACCAATTGGCCTGAGAATTCAGGGAGTTAATGTCGATGGAAACACAAAACAAAACAAAAAATGGAATTTGGAGGAAAGATTAATATGATGATAGGAAGAGATGCAACAAAGGAGGAATAAAAGGGTCTTAAGAAAAGTCAATTTTCTAGCTTAAGGTTGGCACTAAGGAAAGACTGCATTTCTCTCTTGATCTTTGTGCAATCCCTTTCCTGACATCTGTGAGGATTCTCTGTGGAAAGTATGTAATTTTAGCTTGTGTCATACTATGAGACTGCTGCCTGTGACCTGAAGCATGACATTCTGTATTTATTCTTCAGTTCTGGCTTTCTTATCTATATATATCTTTGCTATAAAATTTATTTGGATTCCAGTCAGAGCTGTACCATCACTGTAGCCCATTTGGATTCTTCTAGAGATACCAGTCCTCTGAAATTTCTTGGCAGGCAGAGCTAGTTGGAATTTGGCTTGATTTAATTTCACTTTAATTTAAAGAAGATGAATGCTAGCCCTTTAACTGATTCTAGGAAGTGTTTCCAGCAAACTGCAGTTACTTTTCCAGGACAGGTTATAGACAGAATCAGTACAGTACATTTTCTAAAAGATGGCACATTGGCTGAAATCCTCTCTGTCTCTGAGGAACAAGTCACATAGCAATAAAAACATTTTTAAACTGCTTCAACATCATGCCTTTTTTGTGAGCTACTGGAAGAGATGGAAGCATCCTAGCCAGTGGCTGGAAACAGTGTCATCCTAAGTCATGACAGTTGAGGGTCCAAGTTCAGTTTGATCCAGCAGTGATTGCTAATGCATCCGGACACTCTGCTATAATATGAGATTTCACATATTTTACCATTAAATACTGTCTCCTATAAAAAAGCATGCAAGATGTCATTTATGCTGTATTTTTATAGCCTTTAGTGGCTATTCCTGGTACTTGGAAGCCCAGACTGTCAAGTGTCCATAAAATGTCTAGTAGTCACATGCAATAAATCATACATGGTGCATCAGACATACTACACAAAAAACCACACACAGTAACTTTGTTCATGCAGACTTTCTCTTACTGGGACCACAGAGGCCCCAAAAAGCGTACGATCTCCCAAATCCTTAGCCAATACAGAGTGGAAGGCTACTCCTTTCTTCATTCCAAAACACTTTTTGTGCTGCTGTTTTGCAGCTGTTAAGAGTTGCTCAGTGGACTGGATAGACAGGCCGTGGAACAATTCAGTTCAATTTTGAATTCAGTTCAGTTTTGAAATGTTTAATTTTAATGTCAAGAAGAAACTGCTGTAGTGTGTGTGGTCTGTTGACAGATGCTGTAGAGAAAATAGGAACCACTTATGTCAAGGTGTAATTCATAACATTTAAACAAATTGACATGTTTTTAGGACTTTGCCATATGTCCCATGCAGTCCAGAAAGGGTCCTGTCAGTCCCTCAGAGGTTTGACATACACAGTTTGGGATGATTCTAGCTAACTTTCCTGTCAAGGGCCAAACACTGATTGTCATACATCGGAGACAGAAGTATCTGAAAAATTAAATACACATACACTTTTCAAATGTATATTTAAAAATATGTGACTTGCCCAACAGTTTTTTGAGAGGAAAGCAGGAAAACATGCCATCCTTACCATCTCCTTGATTCTGTTTTATGTGGAGAATTCCTTTCATTCAAGGCTGATAATATGAAGTATAGACACCATTGATATAATATATGTGAGACCTCTCCGTCAAGCTTTACTGCAACTAGAATTTGTTCAAACTAAAGCATATTACTTAGCCAGGAGAGCTAATACTTAATCACTAGTAACAGTATTATCTGATTTTCTCCATAAATTCCCTTCCATAAAGATATAAGCTGATTTGGAACTTAATGTTATTCCTTCAGATGTGGCATTTTCTTGCATGATCTAAAAATTCATTTTGTTTCTTGGCTTTAACACAATTATTTCCCACTGAAAGCTGTAGAAGCATTTTAATATGTCTTTCTTGAGAATATTGGGGATTCTAAATTATATTTTCTTGTAATTGTCAGAACCGTGCCTGAAATAAAATGCAATGTAGGATGCCTTACCAGTTATCATCCTTTATTTTGGTCACATACAAAAGTATTCTGCTATTACCAACCACTGCTGCCTCCCCGAACTTTAAAGAAAAACTTGGAGCAATAGCATCAAATGGAAAGAGTCCACACCTGTAAAAGTGCCAACCAGGCAGTGCTCTACTGCATGTTGAACAGGATCCAGGGGCCAAGTGCCAGCTGTGCTGTTTCAGACGACAAATGCATTACCTGTGCTGGGCAGAGGTGCTTTGAGTGCTTGTGGCCTCAGGGTGACAGGTAAAGGGGAAGGTCCATACAGATATACCTGTATTTTCTAAGAAGTGTAGATGAAACTTCTCAGAGTGCTGTTTTTCTGTTTTGGTTTGTTTGGAGTTTTTTCTCTATTATTGATTTGCCTATCTCCACAGGAAAAGTAACCAAAGTAATAATCATTAGAAATAAAGAGGATAAACACAGCGGAAAGCATAAATGAATTGTGTAACCTAGAGAAAGTGAAATTCTACAAAATATGTCAAAAAGATGGTCTGTACTGCACACTGCCTGTTTTGGATACATGTTATCTGCATGTACTGTTGACTTCAGGTTTGGTCCTAGGTATTAAAATTAGGGACGACAGGAGGTAATTTCACAACATTTAGTAAATAGTAAATAGTGATGTTAATTCAGTTCCTTCTTACAGGACATTAATCACATCTGATTGCTCAGATATGTAATTGTACTGCTAAATCTGAGCAGTTGTAAGGCTAACTGTACAGTGTTGCTTAGCAATACAGAATTGTCCTTTTGTTCATAATTGTGTCCAATTTGCAGTATTTTTAAACTATTCGTACATGTTAATCATTTCTCACAGACAATGGATTTTACTCTTGACTACTTCGAAGGGTTTGTATGAAACAAACAACCCCCTTTAAATGGTGGAAGCAGAAAAAACTATTAGAAAAATGTTTCTATTTGAAAGGACTCTTACCTTTTTTGTTTTCACAAATATTATATTTTAAAGTCTTGAAAATTAAATTTAAAAACATTGTTTTTAAACCAAGAAAAAGAAACACCCTGCAGTAATCTTGTTCAATGAATTCTTAATTCTAAATGTTTTGGACATCTTTTCTAAACCAGAATTACCTGGTAACAACAAAAATATTGGTCAAATTAGGGTTCTTATTACTCGATATGTTAAAATAAAAAAAAAAAAAACAGGAAATTTCTGATTCATCAAAAATTTATTGTATTCTTTTTCATTCCAAAATTAGTAAATGCACATTTATACAAAATATATGCCGCGTATAGCAAAACACAACCATTACCAGATAAGATGACCTCAAATTAATTAACAGCTTTTAATGAACAGCATTTAGTTAACTATAATCAATTAAATGCCATTTTCCAGTAGAAAATTCTCATGCCCATCTGCTCATTATCTCTTAGACTGCTATCTTGTATCTCTCGTATTTGTAAAAATAAAATCTACTTGACCTCCCTCCCACCCCATTTCATGCACTGATAAAGCACGGGTAAGATTATCTTGAGTTTACTTACCTTGGTAGTTACTTTTCAAACTTCAGTCTTGATTTCTTGTCTCTTGCTTCTGTTTAAGACCACTTATTCCCATTTAGAAAGATTTTTTTTTTCCTTCCTCCCCCCCACCTAGAAGCTTAAATGTATTTGTATTATAGTGACACATGTAATTTCTTGTCATCATTACAGTATTTTAGCTAGTTTTTTGGGTAGTTGTTAATATATCCCAGAAATTGCATGATTTGACATCAGATTAAGGTGAATGTGTATAACATTAAAATGGAAAATTTATGTAGAATGAAAGTGCTTTTCATTGTGCATTTGTTTAGCTGTGTTATTCTCTTTGTGTCCTGTCTATCCTTTCTACTCTTCCTAATTCTCACTCTCCTGATTGTTTAGGTTTATTGGGGTTTTTTTTGTGAAGGATAAAATAGTGGCTAAGAAGACATAACTAATACTTTGTCAGTCATTTACCCCAATGTCCACTCAGGAGGAGGAATTTCTCAACTAACTGTTTAACAGCTAAATCTGAGGTACATCTGTACTGCTAGTTTATTACAGACTAGCATTAGT
This sequence comes from Burhinus oedicnemus, assembly GCA_008921705.1. NCBI lineage: Eukaryota > Metazoa > Chordata > Aves > Charadriiformes > Burhinidae > Burhinus > Burhinus oedicnemus. The sequence goes on from VFFE01007738.1 coordinate 289,750, forward strand.
CCAGAGCTCTCTGACAGCTAATTTATTGGTAAATTCCTTCATTGACTCTCTTAATCTTTGAATGAACTCAAGCTCTGTACTTCCTTAATGAATGAAGGCATGGTCTTTATCCCACAGAAATTGTGGCTGATATTACAACTGAATATAAAACCCAGCAAGGCTTATACAACATTTCTTTAGTAAAGTATGGGAATAAATAAGCATGTGTTGAGGATGTTCTTTTATTTTAAGCTAGTTATCATTTTCCTCTTTATATCCCTGTGGCTTTGTGGTAGACGTGAGTCATCAGGAGGAGTAATGAAGATGAAAGCTTGATTAGTACTTTTGCAAAGCTGATATGTGACAGAAGGAGCTGTATCAAAGCTGACATCTAGGGCTTGGGCAGAGCAGGTGTATAGGAAGTAAAACTGGTCAGAAATGTAGCTAGAGGCTTAATGATGCAGCATTAGATTGTCAGGAAAAAATGTAGGCTCTAATCAGAACAAATTCAATCTGTGCACCTAAATATTTGCAGTTTTTACTCACTGTGTTTGGATTGTATGCTTAAAGTATACAGCTTAGTGGATAGTTACAGTGAAGTATTCTCTGATTCTGTGAGGAGATCAGGTGGCATGGCTAAAGCAACAGGTAAGAAAAGTTATTATACATGTATTTTGCAGTATTGACTGGAATAGTCAATAGTAATATCTGTGAAAATTGTTTCCATACCAAGTCTTAGTAGTCAGAAATTTCCCTCTGATGTCTAAACAGAATTGGCTTTTTCTTAGTGTCAGCTTGTGCTTAATTAACAAGTGCAATTCGATTGTTAATCTAATCACTTTAGCATGATCAGCGACTTTATTCCTGGCACAAGGTTATACATCTGAGACAGATTTTTTGCTAGCAAATTTTTCACAAAATAACCTAAAGTTTCATAAATGTTAACTGACTTCACAGGTGCCATACATCTGTGACTCTTGGCTGTCCTAGAAGCTGTCACTGACAGACAGTTTTTGATGAAATAAACAGGCTTCAGAATTAGCAGCTGCAGGCAAGGTAAATGAAAATGAAGGAATGAAGACTGCAAAGGTCCTTTAAAAATACATGTGTACTGATGGTTTTTCAGCTAGAACTTCCAGCTTTTTTCACAGATCAACTCATCTGCCTAGAAGCAAACAAGCCCTACCGTATAGAGCTGTGACGTCATCTGTTAGCCTCATTTTTGTTACAGCTGTCTGTGGCAGTAACCATTACAGTCAAGGTTGTAAAACTTTCTGCTGTATCTCCTCTCTCCCACATGCTTGTAACTTCCATTTTGAGCTGACATTTTCCACACCTGGTCTCTGTCCTTTCACACCTGGTATCTGTCCTTTTTAATGCACACTTTGAATACAGTCCTCATGGTAGTCACTGAGGTGTGCATGATATATTTTTCCTTAAAGTAAAATAAAAACATGACAGTAACTCTATCTTTGACATGATAAAATTTGTATGAAGATGAAGATTAGTGGACTGGGGTCAAGACTTTGGGCCATGAAGGATTTCTGTGTTTGGACTGTAACAACTTGGCAGAAGTCTGTAGAGGAGATGAAGAGTTGCCCCTTGTCATCTTTATGAAATGTTCAGCTAAAATAAAACCTTTCTTGCTTTTCTTTGTCCTCTCTGTTTATAGTACACTGGGAAATGAGTGGAACACTCAGTTTCTCAAGCTCACAGCTTGAGTTTTGGTTTGCTTAATTGCAAAATCACTATTAATATGGTTGTGGTGGGAGACAATTTAATAATACTAATAATAAAATATTCAAGACATTAAATATTGTAAGGCAAAATGATTTTGTTTCTCAATAGTACAGATGAAAAACTGTGGAGGTGTTTTATGAATACCTCATTCTACTGAAAACACGTAATTTGAAACACTAAGTGGAGTTAGCTTTTCAGATGTTTGGCATGACTGCATACATTTAGAAAGGAAGAGACATCCACTTCTGCAAAGTGAGGTTCTGTACTACAGTCAGTATTGTCTGATATGATGGACTAGTTCCTCTGGGGAGTTGGAAGTTATAAGTTTTACTTTGGAAACTTCACCTGGGAAAGGTTATCAGAGTCTTATCAGTTTAACCTATATCCTTTCATGTGCATTGTTATGTTCCTTTGTTTAAGGAAGTTAGGGAGGAAAGTAAGTGTTAAGCAGTACTCCCCAGCATGAGGAAGAACATTTCCACAGTCCCTCACCAACCCCAGGGACAAAACACCAAGTTTATCCTGACCATGGAAGCAAGACAGACACAATATAGCAGAAACAGTGGAGTTTGTCTTGCCGCAAACAGTGGCAATCAAGCACAGGGCGGATCAATAGGAACCCCTGAACATCCTTGATTACATCATTTGCTTCACCTGGTAACCCTTTTTTCCCCACCTTGGTCTCCACTGGGCTCCAATTTGGCCCAGCTGAAGTGTATTCCTCAGGTATACAAGGTAATTTTATCAGTGTCAGAGCTAAATGCAACGAGTTTTTTAGGTTTTTTTTCCCCTTTATTCTTCACGAGGCTTACTGAGCAGTTAAGGTTAGTACCTAACCTGTAAGGCTTATTTATATACTGAAGTAGTTCCCTGATAGTGCACTGCAAACAGAAGGGGTCTGAGTCTATGTATTTGACTGTTGGTTCCTATTTTTGAATGATTATTTTTTAAAAAAAAAACTTGAACCAAAATATTTTTGCTAGATTTCTTTTAAGAGACAATTTAATCTGCTACGTGTTCCAGTTCATTGCTATTCACATATATTTGTAGTGCAGGACAACAATCTTGATTGTTCTATAAGGTAAAAATATTACTTTATTGACAAATTCTGGGTTTGTGCTCTATGTGTATGAGCTGTGTGGAGGGGCTTTTTTATTGTTGTTTGGTTTTTTGTTGTTTTTATTTCAAGGTATTTGTATTGTTATTAGGCCTTAGCTACAGTTGGGGTTGAGATTCTTACTGATGATGTTTTCCCATGTTACAATTTTCCTAAATATGCTGGAATGCTGTTTAAAGAAGTAACCAAATGTTTAGAGGGACATAAGGATTAGAGTATGTTGATACATGCACATGGACACGTATGCAACTGTTGATGACTGGTACATGGAGTTTTTGTGTATAATTTCCTCTGAAGCTGAATACTTAGCCTTAATACTTCAGAGGCAAACTTAGATAGCTTAAGCAGGTTTATTGATACAGCTGTGAAACCAGAAAAGACTTCTGTGGTGAACGTTCTTTTCTGTTATGTGCAGTTATTGAGTGTGTTGGAAATGTACTTGATGATTTCACAACACATTCCAATTCCATTGCTGCTGCAAATTAATGTGTCATGTTTTTTTAAACTTTAGTGCTTTATTCATGCTTCCTTTATGTTTGACGACATAACTACTATTATGTCTGACTACCACTTCTGATGAATGGCTATAATACAGTGTGACCTTTAATCTCAGTGGTTTTGCATGGAATTATGATTTGAAGTAAATAATTAGTAATTTCAAAGAAATTAGTTTGATTACTGTGTTATAGTTTGCTTTATTTTTTTAAGAAGCAAAATTGTGATGTATAAATACTTCTTTATTGTTTAAAACTTTTTCAATAAAAAAGAATGAGATTTACATCTTGCACATATTGTAACTGAAAGATCTTTGTAAAAGAGGTATCATCCTTATTTTCTAGCTATGGAGTCTTATAAGCCTTGATCAAGTAGCTTCCTCTAATCTCTAAATAAATTAGTGGCGTAGGTCTATATTTTGCATTCTTGCTATATTACTCATTACTCCAGGAATAAATTCCTGTAGAACATGTGCTTGGTCTATTTAAATTAGATATTATTTCATTTGTAAGTTAATGTAGTAAGATTCCCAGGAACATATAAAAATTTACATCATGAAAGGCTTGTTAAAATAATGAGGGGAAGTAGAGGCCAGGAAAATTGTGGATAGTACTAGAGAAACAAATGGTTTAGAGGCTGAAAGGCTAAAAAATATATTCTGGGCCAAATAATTTCATCAGGCTATTTCTGTAATTGAAGTTTATATTTACATATAAAATTTATATATATTCTGGTTTTTAGAATTTGAAGTAATATTGCAGATATGTAGTAAATTTCCAATAGAAGAGAAAGGGATGGACCTGA